>JAJGXB010000174.1:0-19083 GCA_020882725.1 Aphelinus certus
TGAAGCCATTGGTCTTGTCCCAAATGACAATATGTCATCTGAGACGTAGTTCCACTCCCTGCACTTTCACTTTTCACTCACTGGATACTCCATCACATGTCATCCTGGAGAACATAGAGAAACAGTCAGTAACATGCATGAAAAAAGTAACGATAATCGACTTTTCACTTTGTGCTTGGATACTGAAGCAATAACAACATGTATCCAAGCACAAAGGTGACAAATGTAGTAATATTGTCCAGCTCTCGAAAACTTTCAACACACTAATCATTGTAATTTTGTTGTAACTGAGGTTGAAGCCATTGGTCTTGTCCCAAATGACAATATGTCATCTGAGACGTAGTTTCCACTCACTGCACTTTCACTGTTCACTCACTGGATATTCCATCATATGTATCCTGGAAAACATAATGAAAGAGTCAGTAACATGCATGAAAAAAGTAACGCTAATCGACTTTTCACTCTGTGCTCGGATACTGAAGCAATAACAACATGTATCCAAGCACAAGGGTGACAAATGTAGTAATATTGGACGACAATCCAGTATCGCAATTGAATTTCATTTGTAAAATGATCAATTCTACACTCTTGTTGACCAATATCACACTACACTAGATAATATCAAAACTTGTTGTCTACTTACATTTATTCTCTTGCTCCAACAGAATTCCTCGCCCTGTACAGCTAACCTGGAAAACAATATTTATCACAAAGCAACAGTTCTTAAAAAAAATACATGTTTATAAGTATTGGTTAATAGAATACTCATCTGAAGTTGTTGCGTCTCCAGTAGAAATTCATCAGCTGCACACGATGAAGCTCCAAAATAACTCCAGAACACTGTGATGATATTGATGTAAAAATTTTTCTCAAAATTACTCCAACTGTGAGTGACTGACAGTGGAAGTTCAACTGATTGTTATTTACAAACGACCCCTGTGGTAACCTGCCGCGCAGTATCTGTATTACCGACCTCAGCCTCAATCCACAGAGAACGAAAATTAAGTCGAGGGGCATGCCGCTCTCCATACTCCGGAATCGAGCGCGCTGTATCAAAGTACTCCACACATCGCTCATTCCTGTTCCGCGGTTCAACAGGGGGTCGAGAAATTATTGACGTCGGGTGTACATACATCCGTAATATAAGTATTTGAACGTGACGTGGAATATCAGTTTGAAGTCAATTTTCTCTTAACCAACCATTATTCATCTCCCTAGAAACTGTTGCTAAGGGTACGGGAAAATTAATTCGAGATCAATTTCCGACAGTAGAGAACACAGGCTCTTCGTAATTTTACCCAACATCAGACCTTATAAGAATAATATAAAAACATTTCTACTTACAGGTTGTCTCTTATTCCAATGAAGTTTCTGGCCCTGTTCAGTTTACCTGGAATATGAATTAACATCAAAGAATCATATTTATACTAAATATACATATCCGAAAAGTTAGGTTAAGAGAGAATTTGGTTGATCTGAATTTGGTTGCGTCTCCATCACATTCAAATTTTAGCATCTGCACACGATGAACTTGTTCCTACTCTGGAAAATACTATGATGAGATTGATACAAAAAACTTTTCTCTCAATTACTCAACTGTGAGTAAATGACAGTGCTACAGTATACCACGTATGACTGATTGTGTTTACTAAAGATGCCCATGGTAGGTAACCGCAGTATCTTCATTATCGACTTCAAACATATGTCACAATTGTAGACCATGACTATAGCAGTGATACAATTATTTTCTGCGTTTTATTTATGAAACTAATCTACGAATAGCAGAAAATAATCATATCATTGCTAGTCATGGTCTACAATAATTATAACATAAGATTGGCGTTTGAAATCGATAATAAAGATACTGCGGTTACAATGGGCGTCTTTAGTAAATGTGATAGAGACGTAATAAAATTCAGATAAGTACTCTCTTAACGTAACTTTTGTTCAAACTTATTTTATTCAATATTTATTCTTCATATGTTTTAGTTATTATTAGTAAACGTTATTTTTTTTATCTTTTGCAGATGATATTATTTTTTTATGGACCTTTTTATCCATGTCATTATAAACGTTCTTACCAAGGTACCTATCGGTGTGTGGGCCTGGTTTGTTGAAATCATGTTTATCTATTTCGTTAAGTAAATTTAGTTTTATTATTTTCTTTCCTACTGGGGCCCTAGTTTATTGTTATTGGGAAATCACATCGTCGTTGGTGAGGGTAGAGAGAATCCATCATGGCATCATCATAGTTCCAGCCGAGTATCGTTTAGCAAATCAAAGTCTCTCACGTCCTCCCATGTTTTCGCAGAGAAACCCTTCAAAATTCACGATGAATATCATTAAGCGATAAACCCTGGTGGAGTCCCAAAGTCTTACAGAAGGTAAGAAGAGTTGAGATTGCACTACGCTTTCTTCTTTTAATAAATGACGATATATTACAAAATGTATAAGTATATTGTGCATACAAAAAAAACATTTGCAGCAACTCCTATCATAATTATTAACCAAATCAACTTTCGACATTGACAATTTAACATCGACATTGTAAATTGAAACAACAGATTGAGAACTACTGGGGTCTAGAGATTTGTTTTTTATCCTTTCGATACGAACGTCTCTTAACTGGAATGCTATTCTGATAGTTATTATAGACGGATATATTAAGCAGTCAATTATAATGAGCAATATTGCGACGAAGCTTCGAATCAGTTAACAAATACATCTTATCACTTATGAAAACGCCTTGGATAATGAAGCGTCGTTTGATAGTCTATGAAACTTCGGTCCCATAACGAAATCAGGCAAAAATGTGGCTTCTGCGCGAAACTCCGTGTATGAATGGCACGGCGGTGACCGAAGTTTTCAAATCCACGTATACAGCCCCAACAACGTAAATCGTGTTCTCAAAGTTTGCTTTTCGCGACGCCCGAGCTTTTGCAAATGAGTCTGACTGTGGCTTTGCGACAGTTCTTAAAAACTGTTTCTTCTTTTGAAGTGCGGAGAGGTGTTCTCTGTTTCGCCGGTTATTTCTCCTTATTTGGTGCATACAGAGAAATCTTCTAGTTGAATTAACAAGAGCACATTGCAATTTTTACTAGAATATTGGAAGTTTTAGTTACAACTGACATTATCATTTTCTTGTTGCATGCTCTATTATTATTGTCTGTTGGAACAGAAGCATGCATCGTACTCTTATATATCTCATCGACACACATTTTCATATTTCTTTTATTGATTTGTTTGGTGAAGTAAAAGAGAATATTATTATGAGTTTAAAGTAAAATAAATTTGTGGTATGTGAATATCTAGGTACTGAGAGAGCGTTAGGTCCTCAAACGTTTTGCGTATAGTCACTGCAGTTCCAGAGAACATACGTATGAAGTTTGGTTTAAATTAGTGACCCAAAAGCCTGATACTCTCCTTGTCAGTCTTTCAATTCATGATCGCAGAAAGAGCCACATTTTTACTTATTTTTAATGCGAAAAAGAGGATTCTGAATAGGATAGAAAATAGTTTTTGGAAAACTGATGTGACCAATCGAAAGATGAGATGTTTTTACATAAAAAAGAGTAATGACATTTCGAGAGATAAAAGTTATTTACACCTGATTTTTCAGATTGAGTAAGAATAGTGAAAAAAATCAATAAGTGAAACTTCAAACTGTTGTAGAAGAGTGGTTTCAAGGGCTGAACGGATGGGGAAGAGACCAAACATTTTCATTTGATATTTCCAACATAACCCGAAAGCAGCTGATGCTTAAAAAACACTGGAAATACGAAATCTGATAAATTGGCTGCAATTACCTTATGATGTAATTTGTTGAGCACTCAATTTTGATAAATTGAATTTTTTTCATAATATTATCAACTTTGGAGCCTAGCTTTACTCATAAAATAGTCATCGATTCCAAAAAAATCACAAATAAAAGTTTTTATAAATTAACTGTATTCCATAAAAATTTCCTAACCTCAAAATACACTTTATCTAATAATTTAGTATAGATGTATTGGCATTGTGAAAGGTCACGTGACATCCCGATATATATATGTCAACTTGGGGAAAATTAACACAGGCCTTATGGGCGAAAACTGATTTATATTTTATTTACGCTTTGTCAAGACGAAATACTCCAAACGAGTGATTGAATCAAATTTTTGAGGTGACAACAGATACGTGATGAATTTTTTTCCTCGCTGAATCGGTCATTAAAGTTTGAAATTTCACCTCGAAAGGGTGAAATAAAGCCAATCAAGTGGGTCTCCAGAAAAATCGGGTAATTTCTTTGAAGTCATTCTATTTATGTATCGTGAATTTTCGGCTGAGTGATTCGAATCTCTGTTAGACGACGATGTTATTGATAATTCAATTGCATTTGCTAAACGCGTGAACGGATCTTGATTAGAAAATTCAGTTTCATTTATCCTATCATTCATATCATTTCGCACATCAGCGTTTAAAATATTCCCGTTTCGCGTATCAAAATTCAAAGGCTCTCGATTATTATTTGACTTATTAATTAAACTATTTGTAGACGAACGACTTGAATTTCGCGATGCTCGGGATGAATATTCGCTTGGTGTGTGTCGGTCCCCTGAGAGTTCACGCCGGAAATAGGATGGTTTTGGCGATATAGAAACGGCTCGCCACTGTCGATAGCTTGTGGCTTGACCTTTCAGATTCTTTGTGAATGTATTTTTCACACGGTTCTGAGCAGAAGTGCGTGAAATGCGTGTGTGCCTTTGAGGTTTGAGTCGAATTTTCTTGCCTGATTCTTTCGTATCCCGGTGAATAACTCGACCATGCTTGACGTGGGGAGCTCGTTTCGTTCAAATCAAACACGATGATGGTGCTTGAGTGAGGCTTGTTGGTGGGCGACCACCGCGGTGGTCCTTGTGTGACGGTTCAGAATCAGCATTTCGACAAACCTCATTTGGCAGCTCGGCAATAGCATCACAACGTTCGTTCGACAGTCCAGCATCAGTATCACGAGGATTGTGTAGCAGTTCAGCATCAGCATCACGAGGATCGTGTGTTAGGCCAGCATCGATATTCCGAGGCTCCTGAGACAATCTACCAGCAGCAGCAGCATCACGAGGCACCTGAGGCAGCCCAGCATCAACATCACAAGGCACCTGAGGCAGCTCACCAGCGGCAGCATCATGAGGCACTTGAGGCTGCTCACCAGCGGCAGCATCATGAGGCACTTGAAGCTGCCCAGCTTGTTGATCAGGAACTTGAGATGTGAGCAGCTTCCTACCTCTGCGTAATTTCCTCGGAGGGTCCTCCCGGGAATCTAAAGGAATATTTACCAAACGTTTTTCAGTTGCAATACGTTTTGGAGGTTTTGTAGGTTTTGTTGATGTAGCTTCTGCTCCTTCTGCTGCTGTCTGCTCAGTATCTGCGTCGGGGGGCAGCTTTTCTTTAAGATTGATTGGTTGGATTTTTTTCTCTTGTTCGCCTATGTTCTGATCCTTTTCTTATTCGCTGAATTTCAGGGCTCGAAAATGCCCCACGTTGGGCGCCAAAAATATTAAAGTACTCAGCTATAAGAAATTGGTTGAAGAAAGTTTTCTTTATTTTTCTTTTATACGATGAGTACAAGTCAGAAGCGAACTGCGTTCTGGCTTGCTCGAGCGAGAGAAATCACCGGTTCATTTGTCTCGCGAGAAAAATTAAGCCGAATGTTTCGCTGCCTAGCAACGGCTTCAGATGACTTCGAATCTGTTGCTCGGTGGCGCAACGCCCATGAAAGCCATTGTGCATTCACGACGTAACTCTCCATATGGCTATCGACGGAGAGAAAGAACAACGGCCCCGGAGTGGCAACCAACCCGTGCACGTAGCCTATAACCTAGAGATCCCCTATGTCTCTAAGTTGAAATGAAAAACAGATTCGAATCCATGAAATTATTTGAATTAGTTTATAAAGAAAAATGAAAAGTCGAGCAAATCAGAATTACAAAAATATTTACATTAATAATTATATTGGTAATTAAAAATATTATTACATTATACAAATGGAATCCGTAACAGGTTGGTTTTTCGAATTCTTGTTCGAGCAGATCGTAAGAGGAGCTTGAGCTCTTTCATAATTCATGTTGCAAAATTTGAAAACATCAATGCGTGGGCGTTTCGTTCTCTGTTAACGGAAACGGTGTGGTGATAAAAAAAAAATTCGTCAAATTTCTCAACGATGCAAGACCAAAATTATACAGATACAAAATTTCCGTGTTTATTTAAATTATTCACCAATGATTCAATTCAAAATTCCAATGTTCATCCATATTTATGATAGAGCAAATGAAAGTCACGAGCGAGCGATAGCGAGTAAGTGAATCTGGCTAGTATGAATTTAATGTTCATTTGAGACATACATATATGTAACTGTAGTCAATTTGGCGCGATGTCCGATTTTGTATTCCCGGTGCTCTCTGACCATCAATCGCCCTCAGGTTATGTTGGGAGTATTAAGGGGGGATATACAGTTAGAACGAGAAAAAAAAACTCATTTTTGGAAATCGTTTTTCACGGGTAGTTTTCAATCAAATCAATCGAAACTCTTTTACAAATATAAGTGTATCTATGTAGTATACATAAATTTTTTTTTAAATTTTTTTTAACAAAATGGCGGCCGTTAGATAGTGTTGAAAAAGTACTTCTATTTTGCTTATTTCGGCTCTACTGGTCGCAATTTTGATCGGAAATCAAAAAAATTTACATTAATTACATTCACGGTCAGTATATGAATTACAAAAAAAAGTGAGAAAATAAATTTGCACGTTTGGCGTAACTTTTTCGAAAAACTCAATTTTTTTCCGCCATTTTATCACATTTTTCCATATTTAATAATAAAATATTCCAATAATTTTTGATCCATCTAATAGGTCATACTATAATAAAGAAAACCTATAAGTTTCAGCTCAATCGGATAATCAGTTTTCGAGTTATCACCGGCATAAACTCTAAAAATGCAGTTTTGAGAAAAACGCGTTGAAAGTTTTAAATTATCATTAAGGGGGTAGCCTACCTAAATTTTAACATGGTTAAAAAAAATCGTACGAGGCTGTAAATTCATATTCTAAATCATTTTTTACGGCGGTTTCAATGACGTATCAACCACCCCGGAAAAAAAATTTTTTCACTGTAAAAAAATTTTTTCAATTTTTTCGAATGTACATGGGATTTTTTTTCTCGGCTCCTAGAAGTCTAATCGCAGAACCGATACGTACGTTTGTGGACATTGTATTGAGGAACCCTCAATAAAATTTTCAGCCCAAACCACTGGAAATAAGTCTCAATTATTCACCTCCTCCTGCATCACGTTTCCAACTTCATTCTGCAACGTCATAAAGATCCATTTGATTCACAGAAAGTAATTAGCATACATGCGATGTGTGCGTGGGAGGATGTGTGTGTGTGTGTGTGTGTGTGTGTGTGTGTGTGTGAGTGTGAGTGTGTGTGTGTGTGTTGTCGATACGTCTTTATTATTCTGCCGCCCGAGATACGTCCTTATTTCGAGAATCTCTGAGATACGTCCTTATGAATAGGGAGGGTCGATATACACACACACACACACTCACACTCACACACACACGCACACACACACACACTCACTCTCTCACACACACACACACACACACACACACACACACACACACATCCTCCCACGCACACATCGCATGTATGCTAATTACTTTCTGTGAATCAAATGGATACCTTTATGACGTTGCAGAATGAAGGTGGAAACGTGATGCAGGAGGAGGTGAATAATTGAGACTTATTTCCAGTGGTTTGGGCTGAAAATTTTTTTGAGGGTTCCTCAATACAATGTCCACAAACGTACGTATCGGTTCTGCGATTAGACTTGAAATTGACCGATTTTTCCTCGCTTCCCATCAATTTATTTTAATGGTGGAATTAATTCTCTCGTTTGGGAAAAAAGCAGGGTATGCTCTGAATTTCAAGCTCTCATTTAGTTTCTGAAGTTCTACACACGAGTCTTGAAATTTACCGTTTCTGTCTACAGTGTGGCGTTGTTTTGAAGGACCGCCGCTCCGCGCTTGCGTCTTGCAAGCACGTTTCCCCATGACAGATTAGCCGTGTACCCACATTGCATCTTGCATTATTTTGTGTTTCACCATTCTAAACAGTCGATTTATATAAATACTTCTATTCAGCAGAATTTTATCCACAATTATTGATATTTTCATTTGTTCTGACTGTTTGGGTTCTTCCATTTGTATATGGCAATAATAATCGCTCTCGAATCAAAAAATCAAACAAGGGAAGATACCTGAAAAACTTTGAAATTCTATGTGATTGAAAAACAATAATTTCTTGGAAATACGCAATAACTCAGCCTTCTTCTAGTTGATTATTAGCACAACTACAATTACAATCTAGTTCAGAATCAGAAACCTCGGAAACAGTGGTCTGAGTTTAACCGTAATAATCGTAGCAATTATTTTCATCGACATCGTTGTGATATCCGAGAACTTTTGCAATATATTTACTATTCCGTCAGATTAGCTTGACTCTTTTTTCGCTCGCTGATACTACATTTTCCTTGTTAGCTAGATTTTCCGGTTTTTGCCGTGCAAACAGCATCGCTTAAGCTCCTCGGCGTTCATTCGTCCAATACCTTTTTTTTCGTTGGTTCGTATACGAACGAGCGAGTGATCACCGGTTCGCCATTATCGGATATCGACACCTCATCGCTCGCGAGTGACGATCGGCTAGCAGCCATGTGAGCTTAATGACGTTGTCGTATTAGAGCCGGAAGTATGCCTTTTATTCAAATCGATGGGCTGCTAGAAAGGAATATCCGCTTAGCTGCTGCTCGAGACTCTTTCATTTTTAGAGTGTGCAATAAAATTTTAGGTGTTCGAGCTTACTTTTTTTTTGTTCTTGAGTAAAGGATGTACGATGTTCTTTTTATTTTTGCCGTTGAAGGGGAAACCAATCCACCAATCATGTGACTTTGTATAGTAGTACGTTGCGTCAATGACATGAAACATGTGAGATTGGAGAAAAAATATTTGAAACATTTCCAAAGTAATCTAATTTTCACATATTCAAATGTAAATTTACACGAATGACCGAAATTTTCTTAATTCTGTCACTTTCATATAAAGTTCTTTTTCTCTATTATAATCGATGTGTTTCTTGAAAACGCATTATTTCCCGTTATCTTTATTTGTTCATGATATATTAAATTTTATTAATTCAAGATTATAGATCGTTTTCCCCACACAAAATTTTCTGATCGTGAGAAGTGGCAGTTCAATATGAGACAATCAGGGTTTAATGGACTAAGTTGGAACTACGATTTATTGACGTAAATGTTAGCAGGTATAAAATCTATTGAAGTAACAATAGTCACTGAATATATAGAGTATATATTTAGATATTGTTTATTAGCAGTGGAAAATATATAAGTACAAATCGACGTGTCTTACGAAGAAAGACACATCTCAGACTGTCCGCGAAGAAAGACACAACTCGCAATCTAGCCGCGAAGAAAGACACAACTAGCAATCTAGCCACGAAGAAAGACACAACTCGCGTCTGCCCGCAAAAAGGATACATGGCGCACATCCCACAATTTTCCGACGTAAAAAATATATGGAATGAAAGCTTAGAATGAGTAGGTTATACTTGACAAAAAGAACAAGCCTTTCCTACAGTTTAAACTCTTTTTTCGTTAATATTCGCGGGAGAATAATTCCGACATTTGTCTCTCTTCGCGGACAGATTGCGAGTTGTGTCTTTCTTCGTGGCTAGATTGCGAGTTGTGTCTTTCTTCGCGGACAGATTCGGATATGTGTCTTTCTTCGCGGACAGATTCAGTTATGTGTCTTTCTTCGTAAGACACGTCGAAATAGTATACAAAATGTGATAATAGTAATGGAATATAAACGTTGGTATGCACGCACTTAGATGGCTAGTCTCGAACTGAACTGTTAGATTCTGCTTCCCAGGTATCGATGGTGGTGGTGTCATAAACCTTGGGTCAGGTCAGTTTCCCCTTCTCTCGATGTAATATATGGGTGATTCTCTGTCAAGTGAGAGAGTGAAAATGGAAAAAAATTCTGAAAATTTTTTTATTAATTCTAGAAGACTTCTCCATGTCCCCTGAATTTTTTCAGAATTTCACTGATGGGATCTTCATTATCTCCGTGGCTATACTATAGAGTATAGCTTACCAACCATCAGTGACAGTCAGTGACCTGTTAGTGAACTGTGTTGAACATCTGAGATGCTGTGTTGCAGTGTTGTTATCACTCACAGTTTAAGAGATAGTGAATGAAGTTTTTCTCATTGCTTGTACAAATGTTCTCCTTTGTACAAGAAGATTTTCTTCAACGTAGGCAGTTGATCAGTTTTCCATGGGATGGAGTTGCGGCAAGATTCAGATAAGTTTATACTTTCAACCTGTACTTTCTCACCCTATCTATTTTCTCTAAGAATATGATTCTTTGTTGTTCATATTTTTTGTTACAGGTGCGCTGAACAGGACTAAAATTTGAATGTCAGTTGGGTGCTAATTAAATTTAAGCAGAATATTATTTTAGGTTACCAGAGTGTGACAACAAGTGATCTGAAGTGCTTATAACTAAAATTCAATTCAGACACTGAATTATCATAGAATTTGAATGTATTTGTGTCACTTGTACTTTGATAAAAGTTGTTATTACTTTATTATCCAAGTCCAGAGTGGGAAGTCGTGAACCGTGTCTTTTTTCATCAATTCATTCTATATTTCATTCTATTTGAGTGCAATGTTTTTGTGAATTTGAGTAATGTAACTGAACTAAGTGATTCTATGCGTCTTGCAGGATATTAAATGCAGTAGAATCCGACAAGTGGTAGTGAATATGAAGTTCATTCAAAGGAAATACACCTCATGAGGGAAATTCTGATTCAAGGCAAGAACTACGGCTCCAACCAAGATGTAATAATGAATATCTTGGGAGTATAATTGGATTATTACACCCTGGCCACCCGGGGCTCTGGATATCACCTATTCTTGACTCAAACAAACATGAAAAAAAGTTTGGTCAAGATTGGTAACTCAAATGTGTAATGGATCTGTTGGTGAGTCAAAAACTCTTGATAAAATAACCATTTCTGAGTTGGCGACAAGTGTGAGACTCGAGTATGGGATCAAATTGAGTGGGAATTTCAGCCAACCAATACAGTGAATGAAAAGTATGAAGAGAAAACCAGAGTAACATGCATACATATAAGTGACGTATGCGGTCACCCATTTTTAGGGTATTTTCATTAATTTCTATAATATATTGATTGATTAAAAAAAAAAGAGATCAAATGCAGCACTCTGGGACTAGTCAAGATATTTTGGTAATAAAGTAAGCTTTCTTTTGGTATGTATCACATTATGGTCCGGGTGATCGAAACCACTTTTTGCTCTATTTTAAGCCTGGAAATGAGTTAGGTGATAGCTATATGTTCACCAATGACCCTGAAACTATTTTTTTTAAAAAAATTTGGCATTTTTCCAGAAAAAAAGTTTTCTTGACTTTTTAATCTAAAACATCTCTAGATAGTTCAAAATTGAGGTCAAAGGTCCTGAAAAAATGTCTAATATTGCAAACTCCACCACTTTTAGCCTCTGTCAGGATGGGACATATGGTCTAAAAAATTCTGAAAAAATTCAAGGGACATGATGAAGTCTTCTAGAATTCATAAAAAAAATTTCAGAATGTTTTTTCATTTTCACTCTCTCACTTGACAGAGAATCACCCATATATATATATATATATATATATACTTATCGTTGTATATTCTAACAGTAAATAAACCTTCTACGATTTCAACAGCTTTGAAAAGATTCATGCATTTCAAATATATTTCAAGAATGATGTTTGTTTGTGGTTTTATTTCCCAAACTTAATAATACAGTCAGAATGCCAAACTTACATTTGAGCTTAGATTCCACTATTTCAAATTGATTGAAAGGTGTGTGTACGTGTTTGGAGTATATAGAATTTTTGAAGATATTCGAAAATCATTATTTTCTGTAGTATGCGATTTTTTATGTTTAAAAAATGTGTGTGATAGAGCAATTTTGACAGTTACGTCCGCGCCATTACAATTTTTCATAGACTCACGGATAGATAATATTTATCCGCATGAATCATGCATTTCTTCATATTATTCATATCATGAACTAGAAAGAACATAAATCGTCATTGAAACTGCCTGGAATATAAGGTACTTAATCGGTCGGGTGGCGTTCAGGTTATGTTGTTAGCATTGATGGTTTCATATTTTTTTCTTGTTTGAGTTACTTCACTGTTCTAAGTGAATTGCAAAAATCGCTGTCAATTGCAGGTATGCTTCTTCAAAGAGGCTTTGTATGAAAAACGGTTGCTATGAAGAAATAAAGATTTTGTATTTTTCGCCTCTAATAGATGGACTACAAAGTGATTTTCATCACGGGTGCACGAAAACTGACATATTGCGTAGCAGTTCCGGGGATGCAAAATGAGCGATTGTGTACTCCGTTGCCATAGTGTCATTTTGTCACGCTCTCGCGTCATTGCATGACGCTCTGAGTGAGTGTGTGTGTGTGTGTGTGTGTGTGTGTGTGTGTGTGTGTGTGTGTGTGTGTGTGTGTGTGTGTGTGTGTGTGTGTGTGTGTGTGTAAGTGGTTATTCTTAATATTTACCAATTTCCTTGCATATATTGGTTTACCATATAGGCAATCAAGGAATTTGGAACTAATTTGGATACTTTCATAACATAATAAGCTAACTTTTGATGGTTATAAGATCATGGATCTGGGTAAACGAAACTAATTTTTGCTCTATTCAGAGTATTGCACTTTTTTACTCAGAGGTAATTTAATGGGTGTGAAGTGAGATCAAAGATTGCCATAATATGGCAAATGTTGGGAAATTCGCAACTTTGGGCCTCTGACAGTGTGGGTTATAGGCCCTGAAAAAATCTGGAAAAATTTAGCTTACATTATAGGATCCCATACAATGTCTGGAAATGTTTCCAGATTTTTGGATTTTTTCACTCACTCACTTGACAGAAAGTCACCGATATACACTTAAAAAAAATATTGGTTAGTTCTCTTTAGTTAGTCATCTAGACACAATGATTAATGAACAAGAATAACAAATTTTCACGATGGCGCTTGTTAGTTTGAAAAATTCGATGTATAATTAGTTTATCAATAGTTTTTAATCAGTAGCCATTAGACTATTAATTTAGTAATGAAAATACCTCAGTGAAAATGAAAACCTTCAAATTCCACAAAATAATTACCACGACGATGGCTGGCGGAGGTTTGTATGTAAAAATGCTTTGTCTGTCAAAAATGGTGAAAAATATTAATTTCTTCGAAACAGTTTTAGTGACAGACTTTATAACTATGTCAGGGGCTTCGTACCCTGACAAAGCCACTGAAAGCTGCAGGGGGCTTTGTCTTCTGCACCCCTATCAGGGGCTCCACCCCTGGACTCTCTCGACCTGAGGCTCGAACCAATACCACGCATGAAGCCCTTCATTTCATCACATAGAGATTGCGGGTAATTCAGAACCTATGCTTTGCCACTATCACACATAACCTCTTTGTTCAACGCATGGCGATCACTCGTAACGAAAATGCTCATGCGATTTTCTTTATTGCATAATATACTATTTTATCATGTCTTCTAGTTTGAATCCATTTTTGGCTAAAAAAACCACTAACTTCAATATATAGTCTCAAAATACCTATTTAACCTTGAGGGGGCCGGAAAATCAATATTTTGACGCATCATAAAAACTTGTTTAATTTTTATTTTTAGACTAAAATATATATTAATTTATTATTATTTTCACTTATTAAAGTCATTTAAGATAAATTTACCCCTCCACATCTCTTTTTACCTACCCCAAATCCATTAAATCTGTATTCTCTACATTGTGCAAGGGGTCATAAAATTTGACTGTCAAGCCTTCAAAATGCTTAAATTATTCAATTAAAATTTACAAATTTAACTTATATAATGTTCTCATAAAAAAAGAAGCGTTTTCTACTATTAAAAATACATTTTTTGAAAATTTGAAATTTTTAACATTAGCAGTTCCGTTCGGGGCCGGTAAATCAATATATTGACGCACCTCATGATCGACACTTTGTGTATGATCAATCATTGATATGAGGTACCTTAAATACCAGTTTTCTGAGGGCGATATGCTCTTCCAAATCCCGGCCCTCTAAAGATTAAGTGTAGTTTTTGTGTTATTGTACTGAAAGCACTGCTGGTACTCAGATGAATATATTTATTCTGATTTTGGGTTCTCTCAGTTTTCACATTAATTTGAATGCTAAAAAATTAGCTGAGTGCAACGTGAACTATAATCCGATCTCACGGCATCTTGGAGCTGACAACTGGCCCATATCGATAAGTTAGGTCATAATAATATGATCAAAATTAACAGTTTCATATTCTTGAAATTCGAACGTTGGCCGCGATCTACTCAATCGTTGTTACATGGGACAGAATCAATGGGATATTAGCGTACACAAATTTGAATTTTTATTATTTCACGCTCATATGCGTTGACGCTTGATACAATCAGAAACCAAATGTTTCGTTCAGAAATTCAGATTGATTTGTTGCCATCTGATTTTCTCTTTCGATAATTCTGTACCTGCAGTATCTTACAATTTCTTCTCTTACGTGCGCATAATTAGTCTTAGATAGAGGGATTGGTGATGAGAAAGAATGAGCATCGACAACTCCCGCACTATTGGGTTCACACATCAATTTCATGATTTTCACGCCGAATGCTATGGTTAATGTGATTATTAGCCATAGATTTAATTTGAATAAATTTGTACGGAACTCATATAATAGGTTATATAACTTCACTTAATAATGTAAAATTTAAAACAAGAGCTAGTCCATATCTTTAATTTTATAACTAAAATAGTTATGAAATGTAAAAATGTTTAACTATTTTAGAATATTTCAGTTATTTAAGATATCCTGACGTAAATCAGAATTCTACTAGGAGATAGTCAAATTCCTATCGCTTGAAATGGATTTTCCTTTGAATCATTTATTCATCAATATGTAGCATGAATTATTTTCTATTGCGAGTAGAGTTACAGTATCAAGGACTAATAATATAATAGAGATGATTGGAACGCCGGTGTAAAAAATACTTACTAGAACACTACGGTGCACAACGGGGAACATCTCCTTTCTTGTTTTTCTCGATAACCCGTCCCGGCGAACGGTTTGTGCAATTAAGCATAAAATCACTCGGCTGGTGCTCGAGCATGAAGATTAATGCGCTTGTACATATTTATGGAAGACTCCACGATTTCCTGTTTTTAAGCTTATACAGTGATTTCGAATAAAAAGATACTGCGATTAAATTGCTCCCTTTGTGACTGTTTCTTAATATAATCACAGATTTTTTCAATATTCAATTGAATTTCTATTTTTATTCTGTTTAAAATGAAGTCATAACGTTATAATGAAGCTGATATTAAAATAGAATTTCGAAAACTGCACAATCTTATTTACCAGGAGACCATTTGGAGTCTCGGATTTCGATGAAACTTTTTGTCGTGGCTATTTGTGGCTGTTTATGGTGCCAACGTGTTGATTTCCCCGAAATATTATCATTGTTTTATACAAAGAATTCAAAAATCAATAACAATCGTTCGAAAAACCAAAACGTTAGGACAAATGCAACTGCAAATATCACATATTTAGGTATCAAATAACTACTTACAAAAGTTCCACTGGAAACCTAAATGTGAAGTAGCCTATTGGTCAAATTGAGAAATTTATAATAAAATAACTTTGCAACGAGATTTTCTCGACTGTTTTTGAGAAATCGAGTTTACTGAAAATGTAAATGCTTGGGTGCGTGATGATGTAATCTTTGAGAATTTTATTGTTGGGTATTGTAATGGTATTTTCCAACCATAGAACTATGAATTTCAATAATATTTTCAAAAAACGCACTTTTCAATTTTCTCACAATTGTATTCCTTTAACTTATACTGTTATTCCATTCGGCTCTATAATTTTTCATAACAGTATATTATGCAACTAGTGCATTAAATGCGATTTTACGCACCAGTGTGACAAGCTTGCACGAGTCGTCGGCGAATCCGCCGAACGAGATAGATATTGTATAGATATTGTATAAGTGTTTCAAACACAAATTATTTAAAAATTTAGAATCTAAACTATGACAGTATAGAGATCAATTCATATACTGGCAAGGTCACATCAATTCTCTTGTAAAACCTTTGAGAAAATAAAAGATGAGAAAATAGAAAACGCTGGAATTAAATCTTGTATTCAGGTACCTTGAGAAACACATAGGAATTTATACTATGTTATTTCGATTGGTCGATGTTTAGAAGAAAAAATTAGCTGTAGAGAGTAACTATCATTATTTCTATTTCAGGATCTAATACAATGTTATAAAATTGAATTGATCTCGATACTTTCATAACTTGGATTCTGAACAAAAATGTCTTTATAGAACCATTCTTTACTCGACAGGAATTTGTACCTTTCTTCAGAAAGGTTTGATACTCTTTCATCTGAAATGCGTTCACCGGAATAGTATTTCATTTCAATTGCAGTATTTGTTATTTAATATATAATTTTAAATCGGATCTTAGAATCTGTGAAATCAACCAGGTGATTGCAGGAAATAAATGAAAACATATATTGAGTGAGGATCAGTATGAACTAGCCAGGAAATGAATTGATCTCGATACTTTCATAGCTTGGATTCTGAACCTATGTCTTCAGAGAACCATTCTTCACTCGCCAGAAATTTGTACCTTTCTTCAGAAAGGTTTGATATCTTAAGACTGAAATGCATTCACTAGAATACATAGAATAATAACAATTTATTTCAATTGTATTTATTTGATTCAATATAGAATTCCAAAACGGATCTTAGAATATATATGTGATTTGTATGTACCTTTCTTCAGGAAAGTTTGATTTCTTGAGACTAAAAATTCATCTCAATTGTAGTATTTATTATTTAATTTAATATAGAATTTGAAAAAGAATTTTAGAACTTGTGATCTTATAAGGGCAAATGTAGAAAGGAAAGGGAAGCATTTATTGAAAGAGAATCAATGTGAAATTACTAGAAAATGAATTGATCTCGTTATTTTCATAGCTTGGATTTTGCACGCGTACCCTTATAGGATAGAACTATTCTTTACTCGTCAGAGATTTGTACCTTTCTTCAGAAAGGTTTGATACTCTTGAAATTATATAATACATCTACAGACTATTTTTACAATATATTGCTGATAAAGTTATTATATTGATTAGATTTAATATAGTTGGATTGGAAAAAGAATTTTAGAACCTGTGATCTTATTAGGGCAAATGTAGAAAGGAAAGGGAAGCATTTATTGATATATATTACTCCCACTCTGCAGTGGGTTGTCTCCCCCCCTTCCCTTTGTAGGACACATATGTTCGAAATTTTCATCGTAATGGTCAGATTTGCGAAAAAAATATGGAACAGTAGATACATGAAATTTTTTTTTTATTAATAAACAATTAATTTACATTATAAATTTTGTTCTCAATCAGTATTCAGTTATTATACATTGAATTTCTTGAGTATGACTATGGAATATGAAATTCTATTAGTTTTAATTATTAATAGTATTTTTGTGATTGGGAGTTGTGCAACAATTAAATGGAATAAAAATGATTTATTTAGTAGTTGTACAAATTTTTTGAAAGTTAAATTCGTCACTTTGATATTGAATTATATCACAGGTCTTAGAATGGTTATAGCACTGAAAGATAGTAACATATGCAAATACACGAAACTAATTCCACTTATCACCTCCAAACCATGAGAAGATCATCATGATAAACATATATATCACTATGTAGAAACATATATATCATGATCACTCCGAAAAATAATTCATTTCGTACTCGAACAAAGTTTGAGCGAACAGTAGGTGATGTTGATATCATTCATGCCGAACCGGATACTTGCACGGAATCCGATGGATCACGAACACTAAAGACCACAACCTGATTGAGAGAGAGAATTATTTATATTAATGGCACAGAAAGGTATTGTAAACAAAAGATATAATACCGATAATTTGGGAAAGTCATTTACCAATTAGCCACAGATATAGTTGTTAGGATATTGACCACTACCAGGTGAACCGATCAACTTTCCACCGCCGATGCTACCACTGACTCTACCGGTTTGGGAACCCTCAGCATTTCCAGATTTGCTATTAAGTTTAGCAGATTGGGAACCGTCGACTTTGCCTACGATTGATCCGCCACCCTGGAATTCAATTCATATAAATCATCGAGTTACGAATATGCAAGGTTGTAGGCGAGGAGATGAATTCAATAGGAGCCTATTGTTGTGTTGATTCATTTGCTTACCGACTTTCCGCCGACGATGCTGCCGACGACTCTACCAGTTTGGGAAGCCTTGGCGGATCCAGATTTGCTATTTAGTTTAGCAGATTGGGAACCGTCGACTTTGCCTACGATTGATCCGCCACCCTGGAATCCAATTTATATTACATATCCAGTTACGAATATAAAAGTTTGTAGGCGAGGATATGAATTTAATAGAATCCTCTCAATGTGTTGATTCGCTCGCTTACCGGCTTTCCACCGCTGATTTTGCCGCTGACTCCACCCTTTTGGATACCCTCAGCGGTTCCAGATTTGCTATTTAGTTTGGCAGATTGGGAACCGTCGACTTTGCCTACGATTGATCCGCCACCCTGGAATTCAATTTATATTACTCATCCAGTTACGAATATAGAAGGTTGTAGGCGAGGAAATGAATTTAAAGGAATCCTATTGATGTGTTGATTCACTCGCTTACCGCCTTTCCGCCGTCGATGCTGCCAACGACTCCACCCTGTTGAATACCCTCAGCGGTTCCAGATTTGCTATTTAGTTTAGCAGATTGGGTACCGTCGACTTTGCCTACGATTGATCCGCCACCCTGGAATCCAATTTATATTACTCATCCAGTTACGAATAAAAAAGGTTGTAGGCAAGG
>JAJGXB010000176.1:0-17239 GCA_020882725.1 Aphelinus certus
TACGAGTATATATATAAAATTGTATATATTTAAACATGTATGGGAAAACCAATGAAGCGTTCCCATTAGTATTTGGCTTTTAATTATTTCAATGCTAATGTTAATCAATAAGAATTCGTAGAAAAATTTCAATAATGTTCATATATATAGGTGATTCTCTATCGAGAGGTTTCTGGTTTTGAG
The DNA here is from genome assembly GCA_020882725.1 of Aphelinus certus. Classification (NCBI taxonomy): domain Eukaryota; kingdom Metazoa; phylum Arthropoda; class Insecta; order Hymenoptera; family Aphelinidae; genus Aphelinus; species Aphelinus certus. The sequence goes on from JAJGXB010000176.1 coordinate 184, forward strand.
ATTTTAAAAACAAAAATTCTGATATTTACATACATATATACATGTATATACACATAGACATACATTTTTTTTACATATTTTTCCGGACTTCATTCCTGAAAATGTGTTCTTATTTGTTCGTGAAATTTGACACATATATATATATATATATATATATTTATATATATATATATGCATCAATATCCGCAATCCTTAAAAACCTTCTTTTATTTTTGATTGCCACACTGCAACGGAGCAGCCTAGAGCAATTTCCTCTTGGCATTCAGAACCAGCATGAAAAACTCTAGAAATACTGAAAATTTCAGAATGAACAGATGATTTCTCAATGAGTTATCACGAATAGTTTATTTGGGGACATGCATTTTTTCACCTTCCGCTCCATTTTAAACACCATTTGGTTCGATTTGGGGTGTTTTTGATAATTTTCCTCTATTCTACGATAAATTCCCTTTCATTTGAGACGTCATTTTTTCAAATCGGATGCTTCACTGGTACACTGGATGATTTTGACACGCAAATGCTCGAAACTTCCCACTGTGCGCCGCGTCAAAACAATTGTCGCGCGCTTCCGAGCACTCGCGACGCGGCAAAACACTGTTGTCGCGTGCTTCCGAAAACCCGCGACTTCAACTGTCGAACAACGACCGATCGCGTGCTCCCGCGCACGCCACTCGCCTCACCGCACCGAGGACCTCGCCCTTGCCATCGTCCTCGAGCACGTGCCTCGACACCTCGATTCGCAACGTGCAATGCATCGTCGCGCGATGAACGGGCCTCGACTCGGCGCCGATCCCACGTCACCGATCGCGCACCGCTTCAGTAAGCACTTCCACTTACTTAAGCTTTCCGGGGTCGGCATGCTCGATACTCCAGCGTCTTTGCCGTCCGACATCCTCTCGACCTGGTTGCTCGGTGAAGGGAGGGGGCCTGTCGGGAAACTCGCGCCTCTCGTCTCGCCTTTCACACCTCACAATTTCACTTACCACTCGGAAACACTTTTGCGCGCAGTGGACGCGGGCCTTTCCCGTAACCTGATGGTTATTACGTGGGGCAGGTAAATAAAAAGGCGTTCCGAGTTAGTTTCTAATAGTTTATTATATACGCGCCTTGCTGTAGAAAACACAACCGTGTGAGTGCGTCCGTGCTTCACGGCAGTCGCGGGACTAGTGACGATCGGCGTGACAGCGCCAGCGCTCGCCGTGTCCGGCGGAGAGGGGAGGAGGGCCGAATGATACATATGTATCCAACACGAAATAATTTTAATTTTAATCGTATTTCAATTTAAATCGAAATTTTTATTTTTTTTTCGCTATCGCTCGCTCGAGTCATTCGAGTGAATTTTGATTGAAAAATCTACAAAACATTCTATAATCTTCAATATTCAATTCAGTTTTGATAAGTTATACTTTTGTTGATAGTTATCTATTGTAAATAGATATCAATCGACATCATGATGCATATAAATTATAGCCCTCGATCTTCTCTTTCGATCCATCACACCACATGTTCTTCAAATCGTTATTTTCTAAGGTGTTTATCAGATAGAAAATTGGAAAAAATGGTTTTCGGCAACGCGGCAAGTTTTCTATGACGTATACTACGCCCCGCGTCTATTTTCCTGCATTTTTCACCTCAGATTATAAAAACGCTCATTTGAATCTATAAATCTGCAAGATCAGATTTTGAATAGATAACCCATTTATATTATTTTTTCAACGTTATCCTGGAATCAAACGTCGAATATTTGGTTTTATGGTCAATAGGCCCCGGAATAAGAATATTTCCGACATATAGCCAAATCAAATTGTAGCTCTTGACCTCCTCTTCCAACCAATTACACCGAATTTCCTTCAAATCATCATTTTCCAAGTTGTTTATCACTTCCAATTCTTTCGTATGACGAAAATTCGACTATACATAATTTTCCACAACTTAAATCACGCCCACGGATCAATATTTTTGAATTTTTCACGATGAATAATTCAAGCGCTAAATGAACTCTATCGATACCTCCAATCAGAATGTTCATCACGACGCTGTTTCATACATTTTTTCAATGGTTTATGCGGCACAACTTGATGAAAGTCGGTTTTTTCCATATCATTCCCACGCATCATTACGCCCCCACCAATTATTTCGTATTCACAAGGCAAATCTTTCCAAAAATGAATTTTCTCACATTTCACGCCTACGCATCGATTTTTCCAAAATTTCGATCATGAATGTGAAAGCCCATTCGATGTTCTTCAGATCAGACATACTCGAAATCACACCATATTAGGATTCCACGTATTTCTCTGATCGCAAAAAATCACAAAGTAAACCACCATTTTTCAAGTACGTACTTTACGCCCACGCATCCACATATTTCAGTTTTTCACGATAAAAAATGAGAATGCTCAATGAACTATGTCGATCTGTATCATCAGAATTTTCATCACGACGCTGATTCATGTACTTTTTCAATGATTCACGAGGCACATCTTGCGAAAAATGAGTTTTTTTCCACATTTCACAACCGCGCATCAATTTTTTCAAAGTTTGAACCATGAAACATTGAAGCCCTTCCAAGGATCTATCGAACTGTCATACCCAAATTTTCGTCGTACAATTATTTCATAGTTTTTTTTATGGTTTATCGGCTAAGAGATGAAACCTAAGTTGTAGATAGGGAGATAATGTAGATTCAAAGAGAGGCTCTTAATACGAGTGTCGATTGTACTCCTCTGATACACCGAATTTTATATACATACATCACGCCCACGCATCAATATTTTTGGATTTTTCACGATGAATAATTGAAGCGCTCAATGAGCTCTATCGATACCTCTAATCATAATTTTCATCACGACGCTGATTCATAGATTTTTCAACGGTTTATGCGACACTACTTGACAAAAGTAAGTTTTTTCTATATTTCACGCCCACCCATCATTTTTTCCAAAATTCTCTTCATGGAGATTTAAGCCCATCCGATGTTCTTTCGACCGAACATACCCGACATTTCACCAAATCATAATCTCACGTATTTATCTGAATGCATAAGAATCACAAAGTAAACCATCAACTTTCAATCACATACTTCACGCAGACGCATCAAAATTTTTGCGTTTTTCACGATGAACATTTGAAGCGCTCAATGAGCTCTATCGATACCTCTAATCATAATTCTCATCACGACGCTGTTTCATAGATTTTTCCAACGGTTTATGCGGCACAACTTGACAAAAGTAAGTTTTTTCCATGTACCACGCCCACGCATCATTTTTTCAAAAATTTTCTCCATGGATGTTCAAGCCCATCCGATGTTCCTTCGATCGAACATACCCGACATGTCACCAAATCATAATCTCACGTATTCATCTGAGAGCATAAAAATCGCAAAGTAAACCACCAACTTTCCATCACATACTTCACGCAGACGCATCAATATTTTTGAATTTTTCCCGATGAACAATTGAAGCGCTCAATGAGCTCTATCGATACCTCTAATCATAATTTTCATCACGACGCTGTTTCATAGATTTTTCCAACGGTTTATGCGGCACAACTTGATGAAAGTCGGTTTTTTCCATATCATTCCCACGCATCATTACGCCCCCACCAATTATTTCGTATTCACAAGGCAAATCTTTCCAAAAATGAGTTTTCCCACATTTCACGCCCACGCATCGATTTTTCCAAAATTTCAATCATGGATGTGAAAGCCCATTCGATGTTCTTCAGATCGGACATACTCGAAATCACACCATATTAGGATTCCACGTATTTCTCTGATCGCAAAAAATCACAAAGTAAACCACCATTTTTCAAGTACGTACTTTACGCCCACGCATCCACATATTTCAGTTTTTCACGATAAAAAATGAAAATGCTCAATGAACTATGTCGATCTGTATCATCAGAATTTTCATCACGACGCTGATTCATGTACTTTTTCAATGATTCACGAGGCACATCTTGCGAAAAATGAGTTTTTTTCCACATTTCACAACCGCGCATCAATTTTTTCAAAGTTTGAACCATGAAACATTGAAGCCCTTCCAAGGATCTATCGAACTGTCATACCCAAATTTTCGTCGTACAATTATTTCATAGTTTTTTTTATGGTTTATCGGCTAAGAGATGAAACCTAAGTTGTAGATAGGGAGATAATGTAGATTCAAAGAGAGGCTCTTAATACGAGTGTCGATTGTACTCCTCTGATACACCGAATTTTAAATACATACATCACGCCCACGCATCAATATTTTTGGATTTTTCACGATGAATAATTGAAGCGCTCAATGAGCTCTATCGATACCTCTAATCATAATTTTCATCACGACGCTGATTCATAGATTTTCCCAACGGTTTATGCGGCACAACTTGACAATAGTAAGTTTTTTCCATATACCACGCCCACGCATAATTTTTTCAAAAATTTTCTCCATGGATGTTCAAGCCTATCCGATGTTCCTTCGATCGAACATACCCGACATGTCACCAAATCATAATCTCACGTATTCATCTGAAAGCATAAAAATCGCAAAGTAAACCACCAACTTTCCATCACATACTTCACGCAGACGCATCAATATTTTTGAATTTTTCCCGATGAACAATTGAAGCGCTCAATGAGCTCTATCGATACCCCTAATCATAATTTTCATCACGACGCTGATTCATAGATTTTTTCAACGGTTTATGCGGCACAAGTTGACAAAAGACAGTTTTTTCCACATCTCACGCCCACGCATAATTTTTTCAAAAATTCTCCCCATGGATATTCAAGCCCATCCGATGTTCCTTCGATCGAACATACCCGACATGTCACCAAATCATAATCTCACGTATTCATCTGAGAGCATAAAAATCGCAAAGTAAACCACCAACTTTCAATCACATACTTCACGCAGACGCATCAATATTTTTCAATTTTTCACGATGAACAATTGAAGCGCTCAATGAGCTCTATCGATACCTCTAATCATAATTTTCATCACGACGCTGATTCATAGATTTTTTCAACGGTTTATGCGACACTACTTGACAAGAGTAAGTTCTTCCCATATTTCACGCCCACTCATCATTTTTTCCAAAATTCTCCCCATGGATATTCAAGCCCATCCGATGTTCCTTCGATCGAACATACCCGACATGTCACCAAATCATAATCTCACGTATTTATCTAAATGCATAAGAATCGCAAAGTAAACCACCAACTTTCAACCACATACTTCACGCAGACGCATCAATATTTTTGGAATTTTTACGATGAACAATTGAAGCGCTCAATGAGCTCTATCGATACCTCTAATCATAATTCCCATCACGACGCTGATTCATAGATTTTTTTGATGGTTTATGCGGCACAAGTTGACAAAAGTAAGTTTTTTCCATATTTCACGCCCACCCATCATTTTTTCCAAAATTCTCCCCATGGATATTCAAGCCCATCCGATGTTCCTTCGATCGAACATACCCGACATGTCACCAAATCATAATCTCACGTATTTATCTAAATGCATAAGAATCGCAAAGTAAACCACCAACTTTCAACCACATACTTCACGCAGACGCATCAATATTTTTGGAATTTTTACGATGAACAATTGAAGCGCTCAATGAGCTCTATCGATACCTCTAATCATAATTCCCATCACGACGCTGATTCATAGATTTTTTTGATGGTTTATGCGGCACAAGTTGACAAAAGTAAGTTTTTTCCATATTTCACGCCCACCCATCATTTTTTCCAAAATTCTCCCCATGGATATTCAAGCCCATCCGATGTTCCTTCGATCGAACATACCCGACATGTCACCAAATCATAATCTCACGTATTCATCTGAAAGCATAAAAATCGCAAAGTAAACCACCAACTTTCAATCACATACTTCACGCAGACGCATCAATATTTTTCAATTTTTCACGATGAACAATTGAAGCGCTCAATGAGCTCTATCGATACCTCTAATCATAATTTTCATCACGACGCTGATTCATAGATTTTTTCAACGGTTTATGCGACACTACTTGACAAGAGTAAGTTTTTCCCATATTTCACGCCCACTCATCATTTTTTCCAAAATTCTCCCCATGGATATTCAAGCCCATCCGATGTTCCTTCGATCGAACATACCCGACATGTCACCAAATCATAATCTCACGTATTCATCTGAAAGCATAAAAATCGCAAAGTAAACCACCGATTTTCAATCACATACTTCACGCCCACGCATCAATATTTTTGAATTTTTCACGATGAATAATTGAAGCGCTCAATGAGCTCTATCGATACCTTCAATCAGAATTTTTATCACGACGCTGTTTGATAAGTTTTTTTAACGGTTTATGCGGCACAAGTTGACAAATGTCAGTTCTTTCCATATTTCACGCCCACGCATCATTTTTTCCAAAATTCTCACCATAGAATAGGAAAGACCTTCGATTGATCTATAATCAGTGAAACTCAAATTTTCACCGTTTTTCTCGTAAATTTCGATGTGGAACATGATACCGCAGGCAATTTCCTTTTGATCTGTTTCATTTGTTTCCATGGAAGTCAACTCCTTCATTGAAAAATCTTTCCATGAAATTTCCGAGAGGATTATTTTTATAGTATAGTATAGATTTTCACTTCATATACGATATTATCCATTCTGCTGCTTTATTTTATCATACAGTTCAGAACAGTTGGATTGTAGATTTGAAATCTGTTAATTTGTTTTGATTCACTGAAGTTCACCAGCTTCCATTGAGTTCGTAGCTTTCAGCAAACTTCAGAAGTTCTGTGAAAGAATAGAGAAATGAATATTGAAGCTTCTACGGTTGAAGTCCTTCGAGAAAAAATCACGAAGAATTATTATCTCTGAATTCAAAGATTAAAAGTGGGGAAAATCTAACTTAGCGGATAGAGACTTCATATTCTGAATCATGCATTATAAATTCAAATGAATAGAATAAAAGAATTAAATAATACATCTACAGCAAATGTAAGGTTATCTCATGTACATATCTAATGATTTGAGTGGTTGACCTTTTCTGGAGCATACAGCATTCCTACGTGATCAGATGAGAGAATCTCCTTAGAACTAAACATTAAAAATAGTTTCAAATCCACAGCACAATGTAGTACGTACATAGCTCGTACATAACTCAAACAGAGACAAGAAAATTACTAGCAGCTACTTGTGGGCGCAACAAGTTGTAACGCGAGGACCGCTTGATAATCATAATCGAGGTATCAGCGTCCTATGCGAGCTCGTTCTCTCTTGTTCAGGACCCACCGAAGAAAAAAAAACACAACTCCCGTATCAGTGGACGGATTTCAAGCCTCTATCGTAAGGAAAGTCCTCGCAGTAATCCTGGCCATTGAGATATTGGACTTGACTACACTCGAGATTTTGATCCGTGATCTCACCATCTATTCGCCACTCCTTGAGTCAACTTTCCGAGCACTTGAGCCATCATAGAAATTTCGCCAACACTGTGCATAATAAATGAGTTTGCGTATATGCGAATCATTTGTGTTGCGTCTTGATCCCGATCAAGATATGTGTTCATAGGGTATAAAATAATTGTTATGTTGTGCAATAATCACAGTACGAGTATGTAATTTTCATAAGTCTAATATATAATTGACAAAGTTTTCAGTGACTGCTGTTAGCTGTCTGCTGTGAGATGCCAGTCAGCTGTGATCAGCTGGGAAATTTCAAATGTGTAACAGAATTATGCTTGTATTCTACTTACAAGCATACTTCTGTTATTATTTCACTTAAATAACACTTGTGGAAATTATTCTAGAAGACAATTTCATATCGAAATGATGAGTAAAATATTTATACTAATATTGTCAACCATGATGATTGTGGTGTTTGCATGTGACTGACGAGTCAACACATTTCGGGCGTTGAACTTTGGCACGCCAGCACTAGCGTTAGTTGACTTCCAGCTGCGCATTGAGCATGTACTGTGAGATTTCAGTAAAATAATCATCCTTTCATCATACTGAGATGGATTATTTGAATGAACTTTACCCACGATCAAGACATTACAATGTCGATGAGGATGTTCGAAAGAATATTAAAAAAGCTACTTGAGGAGATCTGCTACGTTATGCATGACTGACATTTCGTATCCAATATTTTTCCTGCAGTTATCCAGTGACATGCTAGCTCGACCACCTGGCGAGTAAAGACAGCTGGTGGCAGCGTGACACTTATACATCAAGATTGGGTCACAGATTTTCCAGTTTCACAAAATAACCCAGATAGGCTCAATCCAGTCTAATAATCTTTCTATTATGTAAAGAGGAAACGTTTGTTTGTATGTTCGCAAAAATCTTGAAAACTACTGAACCAATCTCCTCCAAATTTTTACAGTAGCTTTACAATGTACCCTGAAGTGTCATTGGCTATTGAGTTTGATCATTAATTAATTAGGAACGTTTCTATATAAAATGTAGAAATAACATGCAAAACAGCACCGTCTTGTCTCTTTGGCCACTAGATGCTAGACGTCTCATTGAAACCGAAATTCCTCCACCTTATAGCTCGATTTGTTTCCCGACAGATACGTTTTTCTTGTAAAATGTCTTGATTTGTAGGTTGAATTCAGAAAATATCTTCTTTTCAATTAATTTCCAGTACTTTCGAATACGACCATCGACTCGAACTCGCTTGTATATATATACGAGATTGCACGTTTGCTGTAGTCTGCTACACCTGCTGGCTATATTGATACATATACATACATGCATATGGACAATTCTCTGTGAAAGCGAACATCAAAAAATTTGATTTTCTTCATCCCCTGGCCAAAAGTACGTGTTCCGCGGACTGATTTCGCACAGGGAAGAGCGATTTTTGCGGCCGCTGGGCTGACGAGCGCCTCTGATTGTCTGCAAGACTTTTGTGGCTCGATGCAAAATTTTCGTTGCTATAGCTGCGAGAGTAAATATTTGCTATCCCGCAGTACCGGTAACCTCGAAATATCGAAACGTCGTGCGTATATCGACCCTCCCTATTCATAAGGACGTATCTCGGAGAGTCCCGAAATAAGGACGTATCTCGGGCGGCAGAATAATGAAGACGTATCTCGCACGAGCGCAAAGTAAGGACGTATCTTGGAAAAGCGCAAAGTAAGGACGTATCTCGCGTGAGCGCAAAGAAAGGACGTATCTCGGACGAGCGCGAAATAATGCCGCAGCTCGCGGAGAATTGCGACTCAATATTGAATCTCTTATTTGATTGAAAATTATAACCGATCATAACCGCAAATAAATCTCAAGCATAGAATTAAAACTCGGCAAACATGAAAGCGATCATGGGGGCAAGTCAAAATATGAAGCATCTGTATTTTTTTATTCATGAGTCAAAAGCACTGCAGAAACGATGGTCAAGAGCCTATCTGGCATTTATATACGTGGAAACGTGGTGGCTCTGTGCTCGGATGCGCTGGACTGCGCTAAGACTATAGACCAAGCTGCTCTGACTGCAGTCACGAGTCGCGAGCGCTTAGAAACTAATAACAAGACGCAGTTTTTCGTCTCTCGTTATTGGCTTGTAGTTTTGATTCAAGAAACCGACTAGCCACAATCATATGATGGTCACGGCGGAGCGTGTTCTTATTTTTGGTTTCCATATAAAACTGGCCCTACAGAGGTGCATGCCGGGAAATCCGGGAATCGAACCCCGAGTCTTATCCACGAATTGAGCCACCGGCCGCGGCGCGCGGCGGCTCATTCCACAGTTGATCACTGCAATAGCCGCTGTTAGACTCGAGCGATACCGTCAACTTCTTAAATCAGAACCAGAGTCATATCGACAGTGTACTGCAGTGCTTACTATGGATGTTATTAATAAACATGCAGTGAAACGTGTAAGGTACTCGAGTAGCGACTATAGTGATCAGAATTGGTCTCCTACTGTTTTTAGAAGATTAACACGACTGAGTGACTCGTGACTGGATTTTAACTTCATGTGTAACCTTCATTAGTTGATTTTAAACCGCTGAGATACTTTCTTACTTTGCAATTTTCCGAGCTACGATATTATTTTGCGCGTCCCTCCGAGATACGTCCTTAATTTGCGCTCACGCGAGATACGTCCTTAATTTGCGCTCACGCGAGATACGTTCTTATTTTCCCGCGCTCCGGCGTTCCGGGAGATACGTCCTTATTATTGTGACTCCCGAGATACGTCCTTATGAATAGGGAGGGTCGATATAGCCACGGTGGTTCCGCGCGTTGATAAGGCGCTTGACTCTCGTCTAGGAGGTTAGGAATTCGAATCCTGGCGTTCGAAGGCAGCTCCGATTTTTTCGAAGTGCATTGGAATTTCTAAAGGAAATATTGTGATGCATGCGAATAAGGGGCACATGCCGCGTTTGAGGTGGATGCATTGCCACTATATGGACATAGATAATTAAAATTTACTCCGCCGCGCGGTGAGCATTACATATGAATAGTGGCAAATCGGATCTCTAGAAAGAACCAACGGCTAATAACGAAAAAGGCAGAAGAGAAATTATGACAATAAAAAACTTTAAAAGATAGGAATTTTCGGTTGGTGCCTCCGCAGGCGAGGAGGAAGTCTTCGACGAGTAAATTTTCGCGCAGAAGCAAAAGAGATCGTGCAAATCTAAAAGTTACCGTACAAATCTTCAAATCCGTCTCTTTAGCTTTTAAATGTGTTGTTGATGCCCGCCTCGACAAGTAAAACCTCGGCTTCGCCTCGGTCTTACAAAAGTCGGGCGGGCATCAACAACACATGCAGCGATACAGTGCATTCGCATACGACGAACAGCCAGCTGACATGAGTATATATATATATAGCAAAAGCTACATACTTGTCTGGCGCTGCGCGAATTGATCGGCAGGGTGGGTTGCTGACACTGTCCACAAAAAAATTATATACATGTATCGTAATCTACTATTGTCTCAGAATTTTTTTTTAAGTTCTGGGGCATTATATCTTATTCCCAGAAATTTTTAGATTTCCCGAGCACTTTAGCCCTGTTTAATGAATAGGCAAATTTCCTGATCTTGCTGTTTTTGCATTTTCAGAGGTATTTTCAACCTCAATTTACACCCTGAAAATGACCTCTAAGGCAAAAAGTGAATAATACATTTTTATCAGAAAATTACCTGCATGTCATAGAAAAATTATCTACAAGGTCATTGGAGCACATTAAGTACTCCACTTTACCACATTGAGCCTCTAATTTTGAACCTTGGGAATTTGCTTGTCAAGAGCTTTCCCACATGAGTACTGAAAGTTGTCCCAACTCATACCACATACAGCCTATATTGTAGAAAGATGGGTCTGGGCTCTGGAAGCTGCCAAAATATTGATATATTAACTCAAATAGTGGTAAAAATAGGCTTAAATGACTATTCAAAGGGAGCCTTGTACCGCCAACATTTCCAAATTTTGCAAACACTTGGATGTGGTATTATTACAAGTATCCAATGTAAAACCTTACATTTTGTCATGCTAATACATATCCTGAGTTATCAATATCATATTTATATAGATCAAGCATTACTAATACTTAACGCCACCTAACTCTCAGTAGTTACATGTATTGATGGTCAATATATTGTCTCTATTGTGCTAAAATTTACAAGAAACTTTTAATAAAGTACATGTGTCATGAATTGCATTCACTCGATAAGAAAGATTAATCCAAAAAGTAAATTATAAGCTGTGCATTACACGTACACCTTATAACACACTAGGTAGTGCATAGATATATGATTTTTTTAATATTAATAAGAAAATGTTGAAGTTCACTAAACATGGGTAATATTCATGAATATTGGACTCATGAAATCCACTCATATTGTATAAACTGCATAGCTAAGGTCCAAGCAGCTATTGCCGGGCGGGCTCAAACCACAACTTCAAGTTATTTACTCATGGAAATAGATAATATAAATCAATTCATTTGGAAGTATGATCGCTAGAGGCGCAATTATATAACGAATTCAAATATATACAGTTTGACTGTCTGGAAATGAGTTTGAAGCTTCCAAAGTGGCTTGGAATGTCCAAAAGTCTATGGTCGGTAACCTAACCTGTGCCTCACGAGGGTCAAACAAGTCTCCAGTATAGGCGTATATAGTAGTAAGTATAACATTCACAAAGTGGTTTATAAAGTCATTCAAGTACAGGCAAACTATATATATTTGAATTCGTTATCAAATTATGTATCTCGGCTAATTTCATGAGTACATAACTTGAAGTTGTAGTTTGAGCCCACCCGGAAATAGCTACTTGGACCTTAGCTATGCAGTTCATCTAATATGAGCGGATTTCACGAGTCCAATATCTATAAACATCACCTATGTTTAGTGAACTTCGACATCTTCTTATTAATATTAACAGAATCTTATGATATCTATGCACTGCCTAGTGTGTTATAAGATGTATAAAACAATGACTGAAGATAGCGCGATAGCTGGGCCAAGCAGTAGCTAGGAAAACCGATAGCTGGTCAATCAAGAAGAAAAGAATATAGAGAAGAACTAAAAGAAGATATTATGCCAGATAAATGGGATAGTGAGTCCTAAGGACCACCAATAATTGATCCAAGGAGAAGTACACTCAGAACGGAAGAAACTGAAGAAGAAATGAGTGGAGTTATAGATGAAGAGGAAAATGTTACATCAAGTGATGAGGGAATCGGATGCTCACCAAAAGTTACAAAAAGTGACAGTGAAGCATCTGAAGATAATTCATTTCCATCTATTCCAAGATAATTACATTCCAAAAATCACGGTGGAAGAAGTACAAAGAGCCGCTGACCAACTAGAGGAAAGCATAAGGGTACATCAGAGCAGAACTTGAAATGAGGAGGAAAATGAAGAATTTACTGACCGAAACGTCACAAGACGATCCTGCTATTCAGAATCGGACTTAGACGAACTCTGTAAAGAATCAGAGGATGTAGGGAGAAGAATTGATGAAATGATGTAGAATTTTCAAGACATGGGTAAAGAAATTATGAGTCTAATAGAACGATCAGAAGCGAATGAGAACTCCGAGGACAAAGTTCAAATATCGCAGGGGCCCAGGTGCCATAGAGCTATAACTCTAACACTAACTATAAAAGTGGGGCAACCCAAATACAAGAGTACACCACTGTCAATGACAGGGGTCAAAAAGAGATTTCAATTTAAAGAAATGGATAAGATATCAGAAAAAGATGAAGAGTCATCTGTCAAACTAAACTTCTCAAAATCAGCGGAAAACCCATTACCGTTGATAGTAACTTTGATGCCAGATGCAAGACCCATGAATCAATACATGGATCCGGATAGATGCAAAAAACTTCTATCAGCACAAGAAATCTGGAGAAGAAGATAGTTATACACTACACTTGAAAAATAATGTGATGACGTCCATATTCACGAAACTGCACAGGAATAATAGAGAGCCAATGTAAAATTAATGCATAGGCACACAAGCTTATGGAAAGAAACCAAACATTAATCAACATGCAAGAGGAACTGAGACGAGTGGTGCAGAGTTTGGCACCTCAACGATCACAGCAGTCAAACACCAATGATCTGATAAGAAGAAGACTAACGCCTTTTTGAATTATAGGCTCTGTCAGTCACTCATTGTTTGGATTGGTAACCGATGATGAAATTCAAGACATCAGCGACAAACTACAAAGCAAAAATTTAGAACAGAAGGAAATAGTGAAACTGATGAGAGAAAAGACGCATATAGTAGCTGCAGAACTGAATGTACTGCACACATCAGTAAAAGAACAACAAAAAAATTTGGAAATTTTGAAGAACCAAATGATCAAGGAAGTCAACGACAATATACAAATGATGATGATGCTGGATTACTCGTATATAGTGTTTCAACTGCAGGATCAATCGACTGAGACTGATGAAAAAGTGACAAATGCTATAAAGGAACTACGGGAGAACAAGATCTCAAAGTGTCTCCTGACTGATGGTATTCTGTCAAAGATCAACATCGATATCCTACAAACCAAGAGAGAATGGGATCTTCCCATTTCAACAGAACACTTCAGAGCAGAAGAACTGATGGAGTTGGCAAAGAACGACGTAACCTACCACGAAGGCAGGGCATTGGTGATAATAAAATTACCATTAGTGGATATAATTTATATAAAATGTATCCATTAAATGTGCCACAACTTCTTAATGGAAGCTTCATAGATATGGCATATATAAAGACAACGCATACATATATAGTCATGGACCCGAACCACCAACACTATTTGAAATTGCATGAGCAGATACTAGCGAAGTGCATGTATACCGGATATGCATATATTTGACCAATTACTGAACCACTAAAGAACACTTCGAATAAGCATGATTGTGAACTGGAAATGCTAATAAGATCGAAATCAGTCCAATTCATATCCTGTGACATACAATATTCTCACAGTAACGAGACTCAATGACAATACATTGAATCTGACGGATCCTGGCTGTTCTCTACAGCAGCAAAGAAGGATATCAGAGTAATTTGCAACAACAAACCAGCAGAAGAAATCATCACTGGAGGAGCAGGAATATTAAAATTCAATACAGGCTGTAAAGCTCAGAGCGACGAAGTTATCTTACTGAGCGGAGAAAGTAGGACAGATCACAATACATACACACACCAGAAATGAATTTGGACCTAATGAAGATCCATCCAGAACTAAAGGACAAGCTCAGAAAGCACCAGACCGAGGACCAGGACGGACATTCATGGGAACAGAGAGAAGAATCTCTACAGGACATCGTCAACACACTAACGCAGATCAGCTATAATGACATGAACCAACAGACCACACATAGCATGATAGCAGGAAATTATGCACCTTATGCAATCCTCATACTAACAATAACCATCATTCATAGAAACAAATGTGTAAAGAAGCGCAAATGTTGAAATCCAATCAGGACGCATGATGATGCAATAGAAATGGAATCAACAACAAAATTCAACAAAAGCTTAGCACAGGATTGCCGAGAACAAATAGACGAATTAATCAAGCGGGAATTACTGAATCAGGGATCACAGACAACTGAGACACGAATTATCCACAATATATTCACGGAACCCCCAAATAACTAACATGGGACCATAAAACTTTTAATTCATGCAGAAGAACAGTACTAGGAAAAGCGAAATTAATGGAATTGCAGGTTCAGTTAATCCTATAATTCAGATAGTCTTCATATATTCTTCTATTATGAAATGCAAAACTAAAGTTTCATCATGAAGATAATTCATGTGTATATTTTGTCGTGTAAAAATGCCTATCAAGTGGCGTCAATTTGTTTCGTCATTAGTTCTTCAAATAATTGATGAGGTACCTAACAAGCATTTCGGTGAGTTCCTTCGTAATTGGTTAGTTAGAGTTGACAACGTCTCTTATAGTATGTAAACTGTAATAAGAATACATGATACTCCAACAATATGAGAATTAATCGGAATGAATACTAATGAAAATATAAATTGACTCATATGTTTATTATAGATTTCATTGCTTTTTCTAAGTAATATAAGCGATAAACTAATTCTGCCACATGCTTGAACGCAACATTTTTACTCTTAAAATCCATAGAAGGAAACCTACAACAAATGTGGAGAAAAGGTGGAACTGAGAGACTATATGCAGAATATGGAGGAATGTAGACAGCAGTAGAATCTTCTTCAATTTTAACATATATAGCACTCATATTACTTGTATTTTGTATTAATTCTTTTATACATGGAAAATGAAGAAAATGAAAATTTGCATGCATCAGTAAGTTGTCTGACCATAATCAAAATTCGAGATATAACATTATTAACAGGTACAAAGCAATTGTCGAGGACGACAATGATTGAACTGGGGGATGATGTTAGGTGACGCGATTATAATTTTCGAAATCATTGAGAAATAAAAGTGAGGAAATTTAGAACACATGATCCTTTCCAAACACTACGGGCAAAGAAAAGTAGATTGCTTTAGACGAGTAGAACATCGAGTACGAAGAATGTGCCGAAACAAATGCATGGTGCAATCTTATGATTGCACGGACCAAGTGAGCCACTCCAGGCTACTTTTATTTTCCCAAAATGCAAGTTATGCATAATGTGGCTGACCAAGTGTACCAATGAGCGGCAGGTATATATATGCCTCCCCCGCTAAGCACAAGTAGTAGTCCTGTCAAAAATCAGTCACAGTCGAGAATCGGCTAAAGTTAGAGCCAAGATTGAAATTACAGTTGTTGTGTGGTGTTTGGAATATAGAAGTTGAGCAGAATTTCATAAAAGTTACATCCAGAATCTTATCGAATCATACAGAGAAATTATAGAAATTATATTCAGAAGTTATAGTAAATTACATTCAGAATCATATAGTGACAATAAATTCAGCTGCACACGATAGAAATCAACAGTTACGAACAAGTAAAATTCATCAGGAAAGAATAACAGAATCATTGATCAGTGTGTGATAGATTCGAGCCAGCTACCATCAAACCTAGTTCAATCGTTATAATACGTGACCCAACGTAATTTAACTAAGCGCTGCGTCCGAAAGTAAAACTCCGGCGGTCCAGCGACGCGGAAGAGCCATAAAGATTCCCCGGTACGGCGCGGTGCGTCTCTAGATGCGGCGCGTCGCCGAACATCCGCTCGTGACTCGAGGGCCGTTGCGCGCGAGGGCTGCGCTTCTGCTTCCGTGAGAGCAAACGGAATACTATATTGTACTATATGTATAAGTTACATGCAGATAGGCTGCGACAGTCAGATGAAAAAATTACACGACGCTCTGGTTATACAAATGGTCCTATCAACCATTCCAAGAGTTCATTGCGTACCCCATCGTCATGTTTTGTCTTCAAGAAAGTGGATTGATGTCTTTTTATTGCTATTTCAATTTTCATGATTGAGTTTTCAGTCCTACTGTTTCTGTATCTATGGACTAAGATATATAATCTCAAATTTGTTTACATACAAGGATGTAGTGAGGCTATGGGCTATTTACATTGAATTTATATTATTGGGATGAATTATATTGGAATAGTATCAGATTGGCG
>JAJGXB010000176.1:17739-49162 GCA_020882725.1 Aphelinus certus
ATTCTTATGAAATCCCAGCGATGAAATACGAGCAGGCAGGTAAAACACCCATTTTTCTTATGTAGTAAAACGCGTTGGGCTGGATCTGCGAACCACGATTCTTGTTATACCTACTGAGACACGATGAAGTGCAAAAAATTCCTCCCAACTGTATCTATTTCAGAAGAGTTATTTTATCAACATAATCCGGGAGAGACATTGACGTGATTTAAACGTATAAAAATTGTGTTAGGAAAACGATTTCACTGGGATCTTGTAGAACACGTCGAATACTTCAATTAGCACGAAAAGAATTATTGTAGCTGCGGAGCAGACACGCGAATATATATACTGTTATAGGCTCATTGTAATAGGCGGCGCTGTGACAGATGTGACTTGAGACTGAAGAACCAAGTGCAAAAACCGACGCATAAGCTGGTGTAAATTACTGATCTGGCTGAGAGTGGTCGAGGAGCCCGAATCAAAGATTTCACTGTTACCCCAAGCAACAGAGCCGAAAAAGAGTAGTTTTTGCACATTAATACAAGGGGCAAACCACCTGTGCCATCACACGTAGGGCAGTCCCAGGATATATCCTGATATGTTCGCTATAAAATTCTACCATTAATTATTTATTTATAAACAATTTAGTGCAAAAAAAAGCACTTTTTTTAGTTTTTTGCTTATATAATAAAAACTATCAGAGCAATCGTGTTGCTATACTGGGAAGAATTGTAGTGTATGAAAATACAAACCGAGTTAAATTTGTTACAACTCGATCGGATAATTAGAAAAGGAGAAAAGTCGGAAAAACCGGAAAATTTAGCGTTTTTTAAGAAATTCACAACTCAGTCATTTTTCAAGTTGTAGAGCTGACCTTTCGTAGTAAATTAGTCAGTCATATGTACTTAATGTGTGCGAAAACTAGGCACTGTCAACTTATTAGTTCTTGCATAATTGTCATATCAATTTTTTCCCCCCAAATTTTGCAGCACCCATTCTGGCGTCGGAAGTGGTCCGATTTTAATTTTTCAAAAGGTCTTTGAAAGAAGACGTTTCCAACTACAAAATGTATATTTTGATTTTGCGTTGCGGTGCTTCAAAGTAGGGTAGAAATGCGCGCGAACATGGATAAAAACGGCCGAGCGCGCATAAGTCGTCGAGTAGTGGGGGAACCCGAGAGACAAGTGGAAGCTCATGTAAATGCCGCGCAGTTGCGCGCAGCGCGCTTGTATATATCTATATACATGCGCTTCCCCTCGTCTCTCGAGTTCCCCCACTACTCGACGACTTATGCGCGCTCGGCCGTTTTTATCCATGTTCGCGCGCATTTCTACCCTACTTTAAAGCACTGCAACGCAAAATCAAAATATACATTTTGTAGTCGGAAACGTCTTCTTTCAAAGACCTTTTGAAAAATTGAAATCGGACCACTTCCGACGCCAGAATGGGTGCTGCAAAATTTGGGGGGAAAAATTGATATGACAATTATGCAAGAACTAATAAGTTGACAGTGCCTAGTTTTCGCACACATTAAGTACATATGACTGACTACTTTACTACGAAAGGTCAGCTCTACAACTTGAAAAATGACTGAGTTGTGAATTTTTTAAAAAACGCTAAATTTTCCGGTTTTTCCGACTTTTCTCCTTTTCTAATTATCCGATCGAGTTGTAACAAATTTTACTCGGTTTGTATTTTCATACACTACAATTCTTCCCATTATAGCAACACGATTGCTCTGATAGCTTTTATTATATAAGCAGAAAACGAAAAAAAGTGCTTTTTTTTGCACTAAATTGTTTATAAATGAATAATTAATGGTAGAATTTCATAGCGAACATATCAGGATATATCCTGGGACTGCCCTACGTGTGATGGCATAGGTGGTTTGCCCCTTGTATTAATGTGCACTGAAAATCTCTATTGATTGGGGTACACGCGCTCCACGCCATTACAGAGGGGACAAGCCAGCCGACCTTGAGCCTCCAGACGGGAAAAACGGATCCGACTAACACGAACGTTGAACGAACGGAGACTCAAGCAGTGGAGAAGGCAATTGAGGAGTTCGATAACTGGAAAAACCAGCTGTTGAGCTGAACGAGTCGAGAGAACGGCACGAACAAACGAGCGAATGAAAAATCGGCAAAAACTCGGGAACAGGTTGACGAATCTGACTCGCGAGCCTGTCCTGACCTGTGCGTGGGCGATATCGTGAGAGCCCACCAGATCAAATCTAGTAGTAGTAGTAATGTAAACTGTGATAATATTGATGCTAGTCAGTCAAACCAAACCAATGAAATAAATAGTTCTAGTCATAATAGTTATAAGAGTAATAATAAACACAGAATGCCGGCCATTATTGTACAATTAAAAAGCTCCGACCTCAAGAGGAAAATTCTACTTGAGGAACACAAAATAACAGGCCTCAAGGGGTTACATATACCTTGGAATTAAAAAAAATCAATTTTGGTTTATGTTTTGTCATGTATTTGGACCTCCTCTTTCGAATGCCGAAACCCGATTTCAAAAGTTCGGCTCCCTTAAAAAGTTATGCCATATTATCTCCAAGTCGTGTTTGAGGCAAATACCGCCAAAACAACGCTGATTCATTTTTTTCTCTGTAGAAGAATATTTTGTATCAATTTTATAATGTTTAATTATCCACGCAGACAGCACTACTGAGACTAACAGAAGACATAAAAAAGAGGTATGGACAAGAAGAAACTGACGCTACTTCTACTTTTCGACTTCAGCTGAGCCTTCGACAAAATTTCTCATTCTAGAATGTTGAAACGGCTCGAGGACATTGGCTTTGTGAGGGCTGCTCTCTCGTGGTTTCACTCATATCTCACGAATTGACAGCAGATTGTTATAACGTAGAGTTTTGACAAATCATCGTGGCTTACCACGAATCTTGGGGTGCCACAGGGGTCAGTCCTTGGACCGCTTCTCTTCTCCATTTACATTGATGACCTACGTGACGTACTTGATATTGAAGGCGTTGAGCGTGTGCTTTATGCAGATGACTTACAAATATACACTCAGGTTACACTTGGCAGACTGGCTGAGGGTATAGCATTACTAGAGAAGACGGCTGCAGCCGTGTCGGGGTGGGCCGGCGCTGCTAAGCTGTTGCTCAATGCCGGAAAAACTCAGGCCATCGCATTTGGGTCTGGATACTATATCAGTCTTCTGCACGAAGAAGCACTCTACGCATCTGGCATTGGGATCGGTGGAGTTCGCGTGCCATTCTCTGGAACGGTCAAGGATCTCGGCGTGGTGCTTGACGAAACCCTATCTTGGCGTCAAAACACTGATGCAGTCACAAAAAAGTCCAATAGAACCATGTACAGCTTGCGATATTTTCGTAAATACACGACTGAGATCCTGCGCACACGCCTATCGATGGCTCTGCTGTTCCCTCATCTTGATTACTGTTCTGCGGTATACCTCGGCGTATCTCAAGAACAAAACAAGTGCTACAAAATTCATGTGTGGGATATGTATTTCGTATCAGGAGGGACGAACACATCACTCCCTACAGGGCTAAGCAAGGCTGGGTGCGCACGGATATTCGGAGTCAATATTCCATGGCTGTATTTTTGTACAAGATTCTTCGCATCCGACAGCCGGAATACCTTCTGAGCCTCTTCACTAGATATGTGTCCACTAGGCCCTCCAGGGGTCTCAATCCACAAAATGACGAGCACTTTTGGAACAAGTTCCTTCCAGGTGCAAGCGACACAACTTTGGAACTCCCTACGCTCCTCAGACAGAAACTCGCCGTCCTTATCTAGTTTTAAGCGTTCCGTAAAGTCTTATTTTTGAAAATTATCAGAATGACCTTTGCATATTTCTTTTTATAAAAATAGACACGTTATCTGTGATACCTCGTTTGCATAAATTAATGATGACAGGTATATTAGTACTCTGACATTTTATCTGTGATAAATCGCTGTATATATATATATATATATTTTTACGATGTTGACAAGGATGATATATGAAATAATTTTATAAGAATGACCAATATTCTAGAGAAACGACTGATATAATTTAAAATGCCAATTTTTGTATTCGTATACAATAAAACATATCTATCTATCTATCTATCTATCTATCTATCTATCTCTCATAGCTTTATCGGCAACGTTAGCTCTCTCGCTGTGTACTGAAACATAACTCAAACTGTAGACATGTGTTGTATTACTCAGCCCAATGAGGAGAGATCTCACAGGGCCTGGTATAATGTATAATTGTAATTAATTGCCCGTGACAGCAATAATAAATATGTAGTAACTGCAGCAAATGAGGCACGTTTCTCAGATTCCGTATTCCCGCTGCTTACAGGTCTGCACCAGTGGTAGTTGGATTACGTTGACAGTACTACTAAGAATTCTGATCCCATAAACGTAGAAAAAACATCTTCAAAAAGTTTGAAAAACGTTCATGAAAGATCATTTATTGGTTATGGATACGTTTGAAAAACATTTCCAAAACGGTGATATCATACATGAAGAATCACTGTTCGATTGGATTTCCGCGGACATTACGCACGTTATTCAAACATTTTGAAGATATTTTTCAAACTTTTTTCACGAAGGTTTAAACGTTCGTAGAAAATCGTTATTGAAATGTTTTGAAAACGTTACGTGCTATCCAAGTAGGAACGGGTGTGCAACGAATTACAAACCGCCGCGGAACCATAATAAGAAAGGGTGTGCAACTGAATAAGGAACCTGTACAGAACCAAATCAGGGACGGTTGTGTAACCGAATTACGAACCATCGCGGAAACATTATAGGAAAGCTTATGGAACTGAATTAGAAACCGCGAACTGAATTAACTGAATTAGAAAGCTTATGGAACTGAATTAGGTACCTTCGCGGAACCGCATTAGGAATCTGTGCGGAACCAAATCGGAAACGGGTGGGGAACCGAATTAGGAGCCTGTACGGAACAAAATAAGGAACGGCTGTGCAACTGAATTAGGAACCTGTGCGGAATCAAATTAACCCATTAACGCCCATGGCCAGACCAGCAGAAATACCATGAAACTAATTATTGGATTGCGTGCTTTTCTGAAAAAAATACCCGTATTTTCCTTCATTTCCATTGTTTAAACAATAATTTTTCAAACGAATTGCATCCGAAAACGTCAATTCGAAAAAGTAATGGTGCCAATCGATTTAAGAGAAAAAAATCAAGAAAAAAAGGTGGAATACATTTTTTTGATTTCAGTCTTTTTTTCAGCAATCGCGTTGTAAACAATTGGAATTCAGTAAAACCGAGAAAAAGACCGAGAAAAAATGTTCGGCCCATGCCTACGCTATCACCATGGGATGAAAACTGATTTGCAGGATCACGTGCTCTTTTGATGAAAATACCTCTATTTTGTCTTCTCTTGAAATACAATGTTTATACAATAATTATTTAAACAAATTGCACCCAAAGTGAATCGACTTCCCTGATATCACTGGATTCCATTTGTTTATAACGTAATTGTATGAGACATGAGCCTCAAATCGAAAAAATTTATTCTTACTTCTCTTCTTGGTTTTTCTTCTAAAATCCATTCGCACTATTACTTTCTCGAATTTACGACTTTGGATACCCTACCGAAACTGCCCAGCTTTGATGGTGGGGATCACTCGGGCCGCGACGCGCACACTGACAAACCTGCACGGTGCTCTCGCTGTCTCTCTCTTTTTCGGCTCTCGCTTTGGTAGTGCTGGCTGTACAGTCGTCGGCCGCGGCGTCCTGGTGGTCTCGCTGGTACACGAACACGTATTTCTCTCGCGCTATCACTCGCACTGCATGCGCGCTGGAGAGTGCTGCCCTCCCGAGCCACCAGCCTTCCCGTCTACATTGACGGTTTACCCCGTCACACGACTTACTCTCTGTTATGGTCAGCCTCGTACATGAGTCGCGCCGAGTCGCAAAAATCGCGCCACAAATTTCATTCATGCTGCATTTGTCGGTACCAATGCAGCGCTACTCCTGACAGCAGTTCCGACATGCCATTGATCACTTTCAGACATCCAACAGGTTGGATAACCGATTGCATTTGTAATAGATGTCTCTTCGGGAAATATTGTTCAAATAAACTTCATTTATAAATGAATCAATACATCTACGTTCTCGTACTCGAAGCGAAGCGGCCATGATTGTGCGCACACCTGCACTCATCGATCCCAAATTCCCAGACCTTATGGTAACAATTCATATCTTACAATTCTCCCCCTTTTGTGCGAAACTAAATATTTTGCCCTTCACTATCAGTTACTTTAATCAAGTATCGCGATCCTCAGGTCAGCATCCCTGACACCGTTCGTATCTTTACCATGCGTACTTGATTATCATCAACATTAGAGAAAATTCTAGAAATTGAACCCATTTTCCATCCATTTCTCGAGGATTGATTGTTTGTTATCAGAACTACATCTCCTTCTTTGAATGGACTCTCTTTCAGAAACCACTCTTGTCTCTTTAGTCGTGAAGGCAAGTATTCGCGTAATCATTGTTGCCGGAATACATCTGGTAAATGTTGAGCCATTAGCCAATTACTTCTAGAGTTGAAAGCTGCATTTGATCTATGTTCATGAAAATTTATTGATGCTGAGAAGGTCCCAATCAAAACATGATTCGGTGTCAAAGCTTCAAGATCTTGAACATTTAACTAATAGACCTGAGTTCATACAGTGTTCAACCTCTACTAATACAGTTTTAATTGATCTCTCCCAGTGCCCCCCATATAAGGAGCACTGAAAATCCAATCAACGTTATTTTCAATTCCAAATTTTCGTAAGTTATTTTAATCAAGAGTCAAAATTGCCTCTTATAGTTCTCTGTCTGCGCCTTCGAAATTTGTACCACAATCACTGTAGATTTTCAACGGGAAACCTCTCCTAACAGCCATCCTTTGTAAAGCCATTATCGCAGAACCGGTTGTCAAACTGAGAGCTAGTTCTAAACGTACAGCTCTTATACTCAAGCGTGTAAATAATACTCCCTAACGTTTCTCTGTCCGTCTTCCCATTCTAAGTGTTAAGGGGCCAAAATAATTGACTTCACAATGTGAGTATAAGTTTGGAAGCTGAACGTCCTGGCAGTAAATCTAACATCGATGGACTCACTGGTTTTGCTCTTAACTTTTTGGAAATAATGCAATTACTGATAATGGATCGTAGAGTGTTTTGGAGTCCGATAATCCAATATTTCTGTCGAATTTTATTGATCGCAGTTTCTAAAATCCCATGATCAATTTTTCATGATAATGTCTGATTATCAATCTCGTTACATATTGTCTCATATCTGAAATTATAGGGTTATTTTGAAAAATTTCAATAGGTAGTTTACGTACTCTTTCACTAACTCGAAATATTTCCTGTGAATCTAAAATAGGCGCCAAACTTACAATCTCACTAACCTTACTCAATGGCTTATTTGTCAGATTTTTGTCAGATCATTTTCAAAAAATGCTAACTGTATTTCTTTGACCCAAAGTGATTCCGCATTTCTGAAATTCATGAGTGAAATATATTTTTTACCCCTGAGGTTCTTGTAACCAATAACAACTAAAACCCGAGCAGTAAATCTTAATAATCGGAGCCAACGGGAGAATCGTTCTTAACGTGGTATCCATAGTTGTTTTTCATTAACATCCACCGTACATATAAGCCTGATAGAATTCATTAAATTCGGATTTTCATAATTATTATCCATTTAACCATCTATCATCGGAATGGTACATGAAATCGAAATAACACTCCGGGTCATCAGCTAGATTGAGTTTTGATTGTATCCATTGCCATTCATTCAGGTTAGAATTTTCCGAGATCTCATCAATTCTATGAGCAGCGAATACATTTTGAAGACGAGAATCAGAACGTGACCATGATAGCAGAATACTTGAATCAGTCCAGAAATGTCTTTGTGGAATATTCAATTCAAGTTCTTGTGTCACACATTTCCCCAATCTACTTGCTAATGAAGCTGCTCGCAGCTTAAGCCGAGGAATAGACATAGGCTTTACCGAAGCTACTGTACTTTTCGCTGCAACGAATGACAGATCTACCGAACTATCATCACCATTACTAAATCGTAAATAAGCCACTGAAGCATATGCTTTTTTACTTGTGTTTCAGAAAATATGAAAACTGATTTTAGTTTCATTCTGGCTATGAAAATAAAATCTCAGAATGCGACTTTCACGAACTTTGAATAGATCTTCTAACCACTTCTTCCAAGATTCAAAATTCTTTGCTTTGAGTTCTTCATCCCATTTAATCTCGAATTTCTTGAAAATTATTCTTGAAAAAAGTGTATAAGGCATTATAAATCCGAGAGGATCATATACTGACATAAGTATGCGGAGAAATTCACGCTTCGTTGGTTTCTCATGACAGTATGAAATATCGCGAGGGATTTCATATAAATCCAACTTGAAGCTCAATTCATCTGACATTGTGTCCCAATTCAAACCCAGTACCTTTTCATTTTGTGCTTTGTCTAAGCTAACTGATTTTTTGATGGTCTGATTAGTTATGTCTTTTACTACTTTCAGCCCAGCCCAGTGCTAGCCCACCCATGCATATGAAAATTAGCTGTAGCTTTTATTTCAATTACATCGCAAACTATTGGAATGGCTTGTTCTTCTGTATCAAAACTATTCAAGTTGTCGTCCATATAAGAATCTTCTATGATACGTTTAACTGCAGTTGGTTCTGTTGATTCAAATTCTAACGCGCTTTTGTTTCTTACATAAATTACAGAATTCTGTGATTATCTAGACCCGAATTACATTGATCGCATCGCGCATTCCTATGGCTCTCCTGATTGATTTTTCCTCTCCAATAAAATCTTTGACTTCCAATATTGATCGCGCTCTTCTTAACTCGTTTAATTCGCTATGATAGAAGGGCGTACGTGTCAGCGCGACCGCCAAAAGATTATCAACGATAGGCGCTGGAGTGCGTCCCAAAGCTGGGTAATTGAGAAGAATGATTGGAGAAAGAAAAATGCCCAGGATTCTCAGGCTCTGCAATGTTATTTTATTGACTATAACTTACAGTCCAGACTTCCATAAAACTATAAAAACAGCGTGGCGATTTAGGTGTCGTAGAGGACGCGTCCCGAGCAAGATGTTGATGCTTCGGCGGCGCAGCACAGAGAGAGCTAACGAAGGAGCTGCGGTGTGGGCGCGATCGCGTACATGATTGATAGCGCGATCTCGCGCAAAGTTCTCGAATCAGGCCGAATTCCGCAAAATAGGAAACAACGGCCTGAACATACTGCCCGCCACGAAATATATGGGAGATTTCGTTAAACAATACCCAGAACAAAAACCGATGAATTAAATACTTGAATTGAATAATGGAAATTAACTAGAAAGCATAATCTAGAGTGGCTCACAACCACTGAGAACAAAATAACCAAAATACATATGGTTTGAAAATTGAAGACTGAGTGGCAATATCAATCAGCTGAATACAAAATTAATGCGTGACAATTACCAATATAGTTACAACGAGATAACAGACGCGCGACCGGCCTAAGTTGATAACTATAGATTGTTATTGAGGCTCTTGTGAACCTGGAGCTCTTCATTCAGACTTCTTGATGTTGCTCTGCTAATTGCGGTAAAAGCACACCGCCCACCGTACCAGCGTGGACGTCCGAGATGTGGCCTTGGTGAGAGTCGCGGCGACTTCCTCGCTGAACTTGGATGTTTCACGAAAGAGCCAGCGCAACTCCTCATCGGCGCCCTTAAAGGTGGTGCCGTTGTCCGAGTAGATACAACTGGGTGTACCGCGACGAGCAGAAAAAAGCTTGAACGCAGCTAGAAATGCTTGTGAAGTGAGGCTCGAAACGACCTCAATGTGTACAGCCCGTACAACCATACATATAAAAATAGCGACGTACCCTTTATACGTTTTCTGGCCTCGACCTGGAGCGCATCTAATCTGGAATGGGCCGGCATAATCCACTCCGGTTAGCGTAAATGGGCGGGCTGGCCTGGTTCTAAACCCTGGCCGTGGTGCCATTTGTTGATTGAGTGTGCGGCCTCCGTATCGCGCGCAGGTAAGGCACTCGTGGACGATTTTTCGAATGAAGTTTCTGCTACGAATCAACCAGAATCGGCGGCACAGTTGGCTTTGGACGAGTGATGGGCCACCGTGGAGTGTGTCGAGGTGGGTCTGAGCGACGAGTAATCGGGCAACATGATTGTCGAACGAGAGAATTATTGGATGTTTTTCTTCCATAGCTAGAAAGGCGTTCTGGAGTCGGCCACCAACTCTAAGCAACCCTTCTGGATCGACGAATGGCGAAAGTCTCACGATGCTGCTCGCAGGGGCGACTCCTTTCCCTGAGATGAGCTGTTTCAACTCCGAACTGAAACAAATGAGTTGAACGCCTTCAATTAACATGCGAAAGCCTGATTGGAGCTCGAATGCAGATAGCCAGTTGAGTCGCCGATCGCCTCGTTTCAATTTCGAGTTGGTTCTCCAGCGGTGGATGAAAGCAAGGATGCGGACAATTTTCTCAAATGACGAGAAGCGTGCCGTCCATTGTAAGATCTCGGACTCCTGCGGGACGAAATCTTGCGTTCTCTCCGGCAACGATTCCAACGCTGTGAAGAAGGTTATCAAAGACGAGATGGGCCACTCGGATTGCGGTCTCGAGAGCCAGGGCGGGCCCTCCCACCAGAGACGAGAGTCTCTCAGCTGAGTGGGAGTAACTCCTCGGCTGGCCAGGTCGGCAGGGTTGTCAGCTGAGCACACATGACGCCAAGTCGCGCTGGGAAGCAGTGTGGCAATCTCACTCACTCGGTTGACAACGAAGACCTTCCAACGAGATGGGTGTGACTGCAGCCATGCCAAAACAACTTTCGAGTCGGTCCAGCAGTGAATTTGAGCTGGCTTACTCTCAAGGCTTGTTACCGTATGGTTGACTAAACGAGCCAGCGAGTGGGCACCGCAAAGCTCAAGCTTTGGAAGACTTACGACCTTGACGGGGGCCACCTTCGCCTTAGCTGTGAGTAGTTTAACCGCCGCTCCATTTTCCGACTTAACCGAGACGTAGAGGGCTGCTCCGTATGCCTGTTGAGAAGCGTCACAAAAGGCGTGAAGATACCAACGAGAGTCCTTGTACGTGCCGAGCCAACGGCGGATTCAGATGCTTTCCAAATTTACCAACTGGTCGTTGAATGACAACCAAGCATCGGTGATCGTTGATAGTAATGGATCGTCCCAGCCCAGCTTCAGCAGCCACAGCTTTTGCATGAGCATTTTTCCTCGAATGACGATAGCTGCTAGAAACCCAATGGAGTCGTACAATTTGAAGATTTCGGAGAGAATGATCCTTTTGGTGAGCGGCCGATGATGGTTGCCGGTTTACAAGCCTTGAACACAAATACGTCCTCAGACGGGAGCCATCGGACGCCGAGCGTTGAGACGACTTCATTTTCTTGTGAGATATGAATCGCCTCTTGGGTATCGTGGCCCAGCGGGTCCTGAAGAATTCCTGCATTATTCGACGCCCATTTTCCAACTGACATGCCAGCCGAACCCAGCAGCGCCACCAGCTGATCTCGTGATTCGGTCAGTTCTTCTAGAGTATCCGCTCCGATATAAAAGTCATCTGCATACCTCTTTTTCCGAATAATTGCTGCGGCCTTGGGTAACGAATGGGTTCCATCATCAGCCAATTTCAACATGCATGCGTTCGACTGGAATGGCGCGCAACCTTGGCCATATGTGACAGTGCAGAGACGCCATACTTGATTTTGCCACAAAATATGCTGCCAGTCGCGGTCCTCAGGGTGGATCATTATTACTGTCACGTGGAATTTTATCACTGTCACGTTTGAAGACTCCGTGGTGTGGGATGTAACCAGATTTTGACGCTTTTACCTTGTTTTGTGGAACAATTTCCATATGCTGCAGATCAGAATACTCCTGCATGAAGTCGCTGTAAGCTTCCGCAAGTTTCGACTCACGTAAGAATTTTCGCTCCAGGCGTCGTAGGCATGCCTCTGCAACCGTTCTGGAGTCTGGTAAGGTCGGCGGCTCCTTGAAGGGTAGACGAACAATGAAACGGCCGTCCGCGTTCCTGGTCGTCGTCTCGAGAAAATGTTTGTAGCACTCGTGATGCTCTCGAGGCGTGTGTGTTATTCCTGGGGCCTCCTCAAGCTCCCAAAATCGTAATAGAGCTTGAGTCAGCTCCGAGTCATCTGTCGTCACCGTGCGTAGTACTGATCTGGATGGCACAGATGGAGAGCCAGTTTGACCTGCACCGAGCACCACCCAACCAAGCTTGGTTTCCATGGCCAAGGGCTGGCCCAGTTGGCCGTGCCTGATTCCGTTAAGGATGACTGCAGCGAAGACCTGTGAGCTGAGAATGCAGTCCACTCTGCCTGGGGTAGCAAACCCCGGGTCCGCCAACAGTAGGCCATTCAGATGTTTCCACGAGTCGGCCTGTAACCCTCTGCTCGGTGAATCAGTTGCCACTTTCTTACGAAAGTGCGCGTACGAGCGCTGTAAAATCAATTTTGGTATCAGAATTAAATTTTGAGGTTATGGTGGCTGTTGTTCTGTTGTGGGCCACCGAGACTGCTTTCCCAGACAGGCCAGTGCATAGTACTTCAATGCGTTGTCTTGGGAGCGACAGCACTTGAACTAGGTGCTCGCTCATGAATGAGTCCTTGGCGCAGCTGTCCAGAAGGGCTCCAACTGTCGCTCGCTGACCAGTGGCTGTATAGATGTCCACGACAGCAGTAGGTGAGAAACAGTTTTGATGTTCCAAAGCCATCACGCTAATATTCAAGCCTGTCACTGAATTCTCTGTTGGAAGCTGGGCTGCAGCAAGTGGTAGTTGGCTGGTACGGGTCCCCATAGATCCATCCTGGTAAAGTTTGGTGTTGTGCTTGCCACCACACAAGAAGCAACGTCCCTTGGAGATGCAAGCCTCGAGGGCGTGTGTTCGAAGGCAATTTGTGCACAATTTTGCCTTTTCCAGGAATTTTCTCGTGTTCTGATTTTTCCCAGGCTGGGCAGGTTTTTTTACTGTCTCCACTGATTGGCCTTGGGTTTAGGTGCTGTTGCCTCCGTTCCTTGCTTGCGCCAGTTACATCGAGTGAATTCTGTGCTGCACAAAGGTTTGCAGCTCCTTGTATTTCGGAAACTCACCCAGTTTCTCACTCTCGACAAATTTGACCCAGTCCAGTCGGGTTGAATCGGCCATTTTCTTTACAATAAAGTAGTTGATGATGTCATCCTAGTGCTGAAAAGGTCTTTCCAGATCCTGGAAATAACTAGTAGCCTCTGAGGCAGCAGTGATGAGTCCGCTGAGGTGTGAAGCAGTTTCCTTGATTGCTGGTTGTAGACTGTCCAGAGTTTGCATCTGCATCAAGAAACGTAAGGGCTTGTTGTCGTATTTCTTGGTTAGCGCGTCCCAGGCTGCTTGAAAGTTTTCTCCCACTACTCGAATGCCTTGGACTGTCCGTAGAGCTGCTCCATCCAGGCTGTTAATCAATCTCTGAAATTTAATGATTTGAGGCATACCTGTGTCAAGGAGTACTAAGGCAGAGAATTGTTCCCCAATAGTACGGCTCCCAGTCACGTTGAACGCCAGAGAATTTTGGAAGTTTTACAGTTTCCAATGCAGCTTGATTTGACGTTCTCGTGGTGAGAGCAGGCCCAGATGGTACCCTGGGTGGGGGTGCCTCGAGAGCCTCCAACTCCTTGATTCGTAGTCTCATCCAGCCCTTGGCAGTCGCATATTCATATGAAGTTTTGTCGAACAAACAATTGGTTTTGAAGTAGGTTCTTTCCTTGAGGGAAACCGCCTGTCTGTTGATGATGAGGTCATTCTCAGTGAATTTTTCCCAGTACGACTCAAGGGTCTCCAGTCTCACGTGGAAGTCTATACTGGGATACGCTGTTGCTGCTGGGTTGGTATTTAGGGATGCCAAGCCCGAAATGAGGCCGGCAATGCGTCGTTGATCCTTTAACTCATCGTCGACTGTCCCCATGGTTGGAGAATGATGTTCGGAGCAGTGGGCTTGGATTGCACTGGTGGTCGGATTGATTAGTGCTGCGAGCGGATGGCGGTTATTGCGAGCACGTGCTCGGCGGCGTGGTGAATTCAAGCGACCGTCTGTAATCAGTCTCAAACACTCTCTATATACACCGCACTGGGTGCGACACTAGTGCGATTCACTGCTCTTGCGAGTTATCATGCCTGCGATCCGTATCGCCTGTTACTGATTGTCCGTCCACTCTTTGAGGTTAAGTCGCCCACCGATCTACTTTTTGCACCACCGCACTAGAACGGCCAAGTTGCTGTGGCGTGAGGTGCCCTGGGTGTCGAGATGCGTCTCGTGCAGCGACCCGGCGGCTGATTTTCCATACGGCCTGGGCGATCGAAGGCACGCGCTCAGCGTTGTTGACTGGCGGGCGACTGGGTGCAGTGCCGAACTCAAACGCTATGAATACCGCACTGGGCGCGACACTAGCGAGACTCACTGCTCCCGGGCGCGTTGTATATACGCTCTGCGATCTCGACGTCCTTTATCCATACTTGGCGTACGCACCTTGGTGATGAACACGCCTGCATCGGGTTCTTGCCAATTTTTTTTTATTTTTAGGCTGCGGCCACGGCTGCTTGTCCCGCTCTCGCGATGCTGCCAACCGTCGTGGTAGCAAGATGGCTGCGCCGCCGTCCGTGCAGGTTTACTGGGGTTTTCCGCCTTCAAATTCTGCGTTGCTTCGCGTTGAAGTTTCTACTGGTAAATTCTAGCGCAACGCGAACCGATCCCGGAGTTTCGGTTTTGCTTGTCTGCGGCACGGGATGCGGCTTGGACTGAGTTTGGTAGCGTCTCGCTATCGGGTCACGTGAATTCTTCACGCTCTCCTTCCGCATTATCCGGCTCGAAGGACCAAAAAATGATCGCGCTCTTCTTAACTCGTTTGATTCGTTATGATAAAAGCGTACGTGTCAGCGCGACCGCCAAAAAATTATAAATGATAGGCACTGGAGTGCGTCTCAAAGCTGGGTAATTGCTTCTACCTTTTTCTGAATCGTTTGGTTGAAACGTTCAGCCACTTCATTGTGTTGAGAAGTATCTGGACAGGCCAGCTGCAATTCCGCATTAAGTTTTTCCAACACCTCTACAGTATAACCACCTGTAAATCCTGTCCCTCTATCACACCTTAGAAAAGATACCTTTGCGTCTCTGCCCAAGATATTTCGAGAAGTTTTGACAAAAAGTTCGAGGCATGTGACCTAGTGCCCATTTTCAACAGGTTGCACTAAGGAATGGCTCTACCGGGGCACTCCGTATTTATTACGGGCACCAGGAATGTCTCGGCTAGCTCACGCGCTCGGGAACACGGACTTCTCGCGTGGGGGGAGACGAACGGCGTGCGGGGACTTGAACGGAGTCGCCTCCGCGCGCGTTTGTTCTACCGTGTAACTCAGGGGCGAGGGAAAAGGGCCCGGGCCAGGGCCGGAGCCCGCCGTTTTTAAGGATGTGTTGACGCGCTCGCCAACATACACGTTCACAAGGGGGAAGTGCCGGGCCGCGACGCGCACAACCAAACCTGCGATACGCTGTCTCTCTCGCTCGCTTGCTCGTTCTTACTCCTCGTCGTCGTCGCTGGGGCCCGTTGTGCTGCCGTCGGCCTCGGCTCCCTCGTGCTCGTCGTGTACTTGTCTCCGGGCACGCACTCACGCTCACAATCTCACACGCACGCACACTTGGCTCGGAAGTCAGTTCGCGTCGCGTCTGTTATGCTGCGGGCACCGGTCGAGAATGCCGTCCGCCGCGTGCTCGCTCCCGGCCTCGCGCCGCCGGATTTCTCGCGCGCCGCGGCTCGCTGGCGCGCTGGAGAGTGCTGCCCTTCCGAGCCGGTGGCGAGCAGCCTCTCCGTCCATAGTGACGATCTTCTCCGTCACAGGCATTGTCCCGCTTCATAATTATGACGCATAGGGTAGGCCATAGCCAATCGTTAGAAATTATCTATGAATACTACAATAGAGCGGTATCTTTTGGGATGTTTGGCAGGGCTAATTGGCCCCATCGTGTGTGCATGAATTATCTGGAGTGGCTCTGCAGCCCTCACTCTCACAGAAGAAAGGGACTTCCTATTGAGCTTCGATAAAGCACACACTCCGCAATCCATAATTGATTTATCAAAAACAGCATCTTTCAATGGAGCAATTTCTGGGTGCAGCTTTTGTAACTGCTTCAGATACTTTAATGATGCATGACCCAACCTTACATGCCATAACAGAGCCTTGTTATTTCTCAAGTGTTGGGGTGTAGTCGTGTGCTCACGCACACATGCTGTCCGCCGGTAACCGAGTCCACTCAATGGCGTGATCAATCACGCGTCACCCTCTGATTGGTTCAAAATTTGAAATAGTGGACTCGGCCGCCATCGGACAATAGACTGCGCGGCGCCGAGTCGGCAGTTATCGCGAGTCCGCGAGCGAGCCACAACAACCGGCCGCTCCTCGTGTACGATTCGCGCCGTGACCCCCTTGAACTCTTTTCTCACTTCAGTTATTAATTATTCGCGCCCGAGACACTTCTGTGACACTTGTATTCAACATACGAATACATTCGTCGATTTTCACAAACATTCACTCGTCATTTATTCAATTTATCACTCACTCTTCCACATACATACTCACACGCAACCGAACACCGAACTCTGATCCCTGCGGGCTCCGGGGTTCCGTAAAGAACACTCCGTCCCCACATCAAGAATTTTCGATTTGTTTCAGTAAATGGACTTTCTTCTACATCTTCTATTTTAGTCAATTCATTGATGCTGTTGAACTTTTTGTCACATATTGTAACATCGAAATTAGAAATCCCCCTTTCAGATGTATTATCGTTCTTGGGATCCACCTAAGCAATTTCTGTCTCATCAGAATTATCAAGTTCAGATGACTTCACTACCGTAAACGTGTCATCTTGACCATTTGTTCTATCCATTCCATTTCCTTCCATTCTTAATTTTCTAGTTACGCTCCATGTAACGTGATTATTATCACTTCTGGTTAAGTTGACAAAGATTTTTCGACTCAGATTTTTACATTCAGATTCCGACATACCTACCTGTTCAACTTCTAACTCAATAATCCAGAAAGGTTTACTATAAATTCCGGTCAAGAACAACTGATTCGATTTAGGATCAAATATGTCAATACGTTGACTGTCCATGTATATAGCAAGACCAGATTCTGCGAATTTCCTCGAGGACAATAGATTATCGGAGAGTGATTTTTCATAGATTACGTTATCTAATTGCATCATTCCACCGTTACTTGATTTTATTGCCACCGTACCTACTCCCTCCGATTTCAAGTTTGCAGATTCATCTGCATTCGCGCATCGAATTATCTCTTGATTGGACAAGTCAAGTAATTTGAAAACTACCTTACTTTTTGACATATGGTCCGTTGCTCCTGAGTCACTTATACATCTGAACAGCAACGGGCGTTCATCATTACAATCGGAATCATCATATACATTGACATACTCATTACAATTTTCAACAAAATATGAATGTGGTTCTTACCTTTGTTTGTCGAGTCGACTGCTTTGGAACCACCATTGCTCTGAGATTCCTGGTTATTATGAGAATTATTTCCTGCGTTTACATTGTGAGCAGTTTTTCCCATTTCACTTCGTAAACCACCGTTTTCTGTATTGTCCCCCTTCCTTTTACCTCCCTTGAAATTACCTTGACTAGAACCTCTGCCTCTGTTCTCGCGGAATCGGCCGCTGCCGCCTCTAGAAAAACCATGACCGCGTGGAGAAACATACCTTTTGGAGCCTCGTCCACGAGCACTGCGTTTCTTTGGGCAGTTGTACTTGATGTGTTCAACGTCAAAGAAATCGTTGCAGCTGAAAAATAGCTTCTTGCCATCAGTGCGCGGGCACTCGTTAGTCCAGTGACCTTGACCATCACATTCCCAACAACGATTTGTTGCCCAGGGGTTTTGGTAGCTAGTACCGTCTCCCTTGTGTCACTGCCTTGACCACCTTGACCACCGTCGTTTCGCTTTTCTGCTTCAATCTGCAAAATATAAGTTTTAAGTTTTTCATAAGTTAAACCTATACCTAATATTATGCAGTGCACCCTCCATTATTCCAAATATGTATAAGTTGTCGATCTTTGAGGGCCAATCCAGAGTGAAGTGGAAAAGGGAAAATTCACAAAATCCACCACATATTTATTTAATGCGACGTTTCGCCAGTTAGGTTCCACTGCCGGACGTAATATTATATTTTCATTCAAAACTGCCTGATGAGGCCAGTGAACCTAACTGGCGAAACGTCGCATCAAATAAATATGCGGTGGATTTTGTGAATTTTCCCTTTTCCACTTCACTCTGGATTGGCCCTCAAAGATCGACAACTTATACATATTAAACCTATACCATTTTGATCACGGGCTGCGAAATCGGCCAACTGTACAGAAGGTACAGTTTATCTGATTGATTTATAAAAGATGTCTCTTTTCTCTTTTTCTGGCAGACCTTCCGGTTCTAAGTTTCCGAACATTCTTACACATTCATCAAATTTATCTATGAATGCCGAAGCCGCTTTTTAGGAGAATATCTCATTTCATACAATCTTTCCCTTAAATCCACCGTTGTTAGATTTGATTCACACCGTTTTATTTCTTTCAGTTTTTCTACTATTAACTTTGTATCTTTTATCTCACAGATTTTAGGATAATAACTGGAATTCACCCGGTTAATAATGATATCTCTGACTTTATAGTTCAATTTTTCCTTCAGAGTAACATCAAGGAATGTAGAAGTCGTTGACGAAGAATCAATTACGTGGAGAAGATCTGAAGATTGCAGCTCCGACGTGAAAAAATCATAAAAATACTGGAATCTAAGTTTTGTTTTCAATTCATAATCCCTCCTTATGCTACTACCTTCATCCGCCAGAGAAAGATTTAGTTGATCATGATTTGCATTACACGAACTATTCATCCATGTACTTTCTCCCCTCAATTTTATCATTTCTCGTTTACATATGTCCAAGATCTCGTCCCTAGATATTATCTGATTACTACAATTTACCTGTTCATATCCATCCGTACTTCCATGACCACCTTCGTTGAGCACCTTTACTACCTTCGGCGCCCTTGTGAGAGTCCGACTTATTATTTGGATCTTCTTCATACAGGCTTTTGAACTCATTCTCCATTTTCTTTAGGGTCTGTATGAATACCTGGGCCTGGGCTTTTCTGTTAAGTTTTATGTCTTCCAATTCCTTATCTACCTTTTTACTGGCAATTTTGACTAAATTCAAGGATGCATTCCCAGCCAGTTCAATATCCCTTGTGGATTGTCTTATTATTGACTCATTTGTTCCTCTGAGCTGACGCGCCACATCATTGGCAAACTGGCGAATTCGCTGAGAGTCTTTGTATGCTTTGAGCATTTCATTTCTCATCTCCACTGATGATGCATGAACAGCTTCTAGTTGTTCCCAAACCTCTTTCAGTTCTTCACTAATTTTTACATTTGAGAGACTACGAGTATTATGATTATTGATTACCTTATATCGAGTAACTACCTTATCATTTGTAATAATAATTGGTTTACTAGTATTATTTTTACTTAATGTCAACTCAGTTTGACATCCTTGATCCACCTTACTTCCTTTTCCTGCAGTAACTGCCGTATTCTCATTATCAACCGTTTTTATCTCAGAGCTAGGCTTGTCCTTGTTTTCTATCAAGGTTGAAGAACCATCTGGTATTTCTTCCTTCAGAAGCTTATCTTCCTTCTGTATCTCTGAGATTTCCTCGTCATAGACCTTATCCTCGTGATTCCATTGGGATGACTTTTATCGAAGTCCCAAAATTCTTGGGAACACTTCTCATGAAAATCCTTCAGAGTTTGTTTCTCTTCTCGAGACAGATTGAGATTCTCCAAAGCTATGGCAAACATTCCAGAATTGTACCTTCCGCATTAAATAATCATTTCAACATTCCATATTCAATTTTATTTTCAATTATTGTCGTATTATTGTATTTGGCATACAGCGTCAAACACATTCACACGAACCAGCATGCTATAAACTTATCCTAGGAATCACCTTCTTATATCTAAATCGAGATATCATTCGTACGTCCGAGAATGATATTGCGGCTAGTGACAGCCCCTCAGGCGGGCCCACCCAACCGCCCGTCCCACGTCCTAGTCAATCCTTTGCATATTTATGTATATATATGCGCACACACTCAGTAAGGTTGAAGTGTGTTTTTGCACCCTCCACCGTTGTCCCCACTATCCTTTTTTTGTCAACGCGAGCACGCACGCGATTGCCTGACCCGGGCCGCACACCTTACATATAACCTTATTGTATTCATCAGTTAAGTAAGCGTGTGCGCGCTCCTGTTCACGCTCTTGCCACTGCATGTGAGCGTTCAGCGAGCAGCGTCCCGCCATCTACGCGCGCGAGTGTGCACCGCGAGCGCAGTCCGCTCGCCCGCCGTTCATGCATGTGCGAGTGTACCGCGAAGGCCGTCCGCTCCCCCACCATCCATTCGTATGCGCGAGCAACCGCTCTCGCTCAGCAAAGCCGCCTCCCCACCGTGCGCCCTTCTTGTGCTTGCGCGCGAGCGCGGGCCGCAGCGCCGCATCAAAACATGCGCCGGTCGACCGATTCCAAGAATCGAGCCGCTTTGCCGTTCTGCCCGGCTCTTGTCCCAACACGCGCGACTTTCCTTCATGTTTCGCGCGGCCCAACTACTTTTGCGTATCAACGAACGCACGAACATTTCATTCATCGAGCGATTGATGGACACTCGGCACTAACTTTTGTCGAAACTTATGATACCGGCACCCGCGATTCGCGATTCGCACTCAATAGTAATTACTTACTGATGCCATTTTCCAATCCCGCCCCGACTTCCGTAGTCTCCTTGAAGTCTGCCATGTCGTTGACCGTCATTTCCTCCTTGTACACTTGTGTCACTTATTGTTCACTTATACGATACACGAACGCGCAGTGGAAGCATGCTGGGCCCATAACCTAAATGGTTTTTAACCAGGCAGGGCACAGAACAGAATAGACACCAGTGTATGAGTTTTATAATGTTTACTAGCATCCCCCGTAGCGGCTTCGCCTGCTCTCTGAGTTAATAGAATTCGAATGATAATTATTAACTATGCATAGGAATAAAAACGTAACATTCAAGTATTTAAAGTTTCAAATCTCTAGAGTACTTCAGAATAAACAACGTTTTTGGTTTTCTCTTTATCATTTGGCAATGGGATGAATTAGTTTTCCGATTTACCCATCCTAGAAAATCCAACATACAACTGCCCGTGTGAAAAACAATCTGAGCGTAAATCATTTCCGACATATTTACATGTTGACCTTGAACCTTGTTTATTGTAATAGCAAAAGAAACCGCGTGAACGGCTCGAACACCGGTTCGCCACCTAGCGGCCAAAGAGAGAAGCCGGAGCTGATTGCATGTTATTTCCACATTTTGCATAGAAACGTTCCTGATTGATAAATGATAAATCTCAATAGCTTTTGACACTTCAGAGTACATAGTAAAGCTACTGTCAAAATTCGAGAAAAACCACGATTTTCACATGCTAAAATGGCAGCTTTGCCAAAATTTCGAGTATCTGAAGCGTTTGCGTTTGAACACGTCGGAATTGATTTCTTCGGTCCAATCCTGATCAGAGAAAAAAAGAACGGAATTGAAATAAGATAAAAGCTAATGGTTGCGTTTCCGTTTGTATGGCAACTAAG
This sequence comes from Aphelinus certus, assembly GCA_020882725.1. Taxonomy (NCBI): domain Eukaryota; kingdom Metazoa; phylum Arthropoda; class Insecta; order Hymenoptera; family Aphelinidae; genus Aphelinus; species Aphelinus certus. Next base: position 39,536 of record JAJGXB010000176.1, read on the forward strand.
GCTCTACATATTGAAATCACTAGCGATACAACTACGGAAGGTTTTCTTGCAGCGCTCGAACGACTTATCGGCAGACGCGGAATCCCAACCCAAGTCTTCTCGGATAATAGTACTAACTTCTTTGGAGCTAATAACGAACTACAAGATCTGTATAATCTCCTCAATTCACACGATCATGTCGAGAGCATGAAAAACTTCGCGCATGAAAAGCGCATAATTTGGAATTTCAATCCACCACTCTCGCCACATTTTGGGGGTCTGTGGGAAGCAGCCGTTGAATTATTCAAACATCATTTGAAACGCGTTTTGAAAGATAGTCTTATAACTGATGTAGAATTGAATACTCTATTAAGGGGGGATATACAGTTCGAATGAAAAAAAAATTCGATTTTTTTTTTTTCATAAAAAGTTAGTAAATTTCCCGTGGAATTTGCTCCTGAAACCCTTTCTTCAAAATTCGAACTCCAAGTGTTTTCTTCAAGGGATTGCTGATTGAAGTGTAAGTACGATTTAACGGTAATTTAAAACTTTCAACGCGTTTTTCTCAAAACTGCATTTTTGGAGCTTATGCCGGTAATACTAATTATCCGATTCAGCTGAAACTTATAGGGTTTCTTTATTATAGTATTACCTATCAGATGAATTAAAAATTATTGTAATATTTTATGATTAAATATGGAAAAATGTGAGAAAATGGCGGGAAAAAAATTGAAAAAAATTGAGTTTTTCGAAAAAGATACGCCAAAAGTGCAAATTTTTTTTTTAATTCTTTTTTGATAATTCATCTACTAACTGTGAATGTAATTAATGTAAATTTTTTTGATTTTTTTAATTTCCGATCAAAATTGCGACCAGGAGAGCCGGCACAAGCAAAATAGAGGTAATTTTTCAACGCTATCTAACGGCCGCCATTTTGTGAGGAAAAATTTAAAAAAAATATTTTTGTATACTACATGGATCAACTTATAACTGTCGAAAATTTTCGATAGATTTGATTAAAAACTACCCTTGAAAAACGATTTTCAAAAATAAGTTTTTTTTCTCGTTCGACCTGTATATCCCCCCTTAATCCAAATTGAAGCTATTATCAGCTGATCCCGATGATCCCCAAGCACTGTCTCCTGCTGATATACTCATTTGTCAACAACTTGATTTCTTACCAAGTCAAAATTTGCTCATGGTTCCAGAAAATCGCCTGTCAACGTGGCGCTTCATAACGAAGGCCAGGCAAGATATTCAGAGTCGTTGGTCAAGGAACACTTAGCCGAATTACAAAAGAGACAAGAATGGCATGGATCGAAGGTGACTATAGAACCAGGATCAGTCGTCATTCTTATTGATAAAAATTCTCCAACAGCTCGCTGGCCGCTGGGTGTTGTCGTCGAAGTTTGTCCTGGGAGCGATGGAATCAACCGAGTCGTCAATGTCAAGACATCTACCGGACTACACAAACGGAATATTACTCGATTATGTTCATTGCCCGTTACTTAGACAATTGAAACTTATTATTTTAGTTTTGAAACGTAGTATTTTATTTTGTTTATCTTATATTCTAATTATTATGTTAATATTCATACTCATCTTACACATGATATTATGTGCAATAACTTCAAATGTGTGCGATTTCGAATTGCATATACATACTGCAGCGACTTATTTTATAAGTATTGACTGTGAAGCAGTCAATCAGCATAAATGAATATTTTTGTGGGTGCACTGCACTCTTAAATTGAAACTTATATTTTATTCGGACGCATGCATGGGAAAAGGTGTTTTGTAGGAGACAAATGATAACCAGTAGGCTGAATTCTACTTTAGTTTATTGAGAAAAAGAAAACTATGGAATGATCAATTTGACGTGGCGACGACAAACAATGCTGGTGCTCCGGTTGGAGCCCAAGCGGCATAAGCTGCCCTTAAATGAGGAGAGGGCGGTGGACGGCAACCGCAACCCTCTCCTGTACTGCTATGTTCGGCGTGGCGCGTCGGAAGCGTTCAACACGCTACGAGACTGCGACGACCTGTAACAGCGGTTATACGAGGATTTCTCCTCGAAATTAAAATTGACTCTACTAAAAGATTGTTGATTATTACACGACTTTGGTTTAGGCGCAAGGTTTTTTATACTAAAACGACTGACTTGTAATTTCGTACTACGCACGCGAGTTTCCAACACGAGATGCAATTTCTCACACGACGATGCGTACTCCTCAACGTTTCTCCCGAATTTACGTACACTAGTCGATTCTCCGATCGGAATTTGTTGTTCCGATGTACTGAACGACCGTGAAGTTACCTCACTGGCAGCCCCGCACTCTGCTAAAATGGCCGACGCCCGGTTGAATTTACTCACAACTACCTACTTAGACTATGCACGTGGCGGCGCTTTTCCGACCCGTACGCGAAACGCGACAGCGAACTCCGACTACTGATAGTCCTTTCAATCCTATATGGATTGATGTTTCGCAGTTTCACGCCCGGAGCTAGTAATGCGGCACGCAGAGATAAAGGAAGCTGAGCAAAGTCAGTCTCCTTTAGGTCCACTAGGAAATGTTTCGCCTGTTGGCTAGTCCTGATTCCTACGCCTGGATGACTTACTTGGGTTGCGTGCCGTACTGGATGAGCCACGTGCGCGGCTCAGCAAAGGCCCGTTTGCTCGGAGCAGGAGAGCTCCGTGAGAGAGAAGTTGCTGTGTGGCGGGCGAGACGAGAAGTGTCGAACGTCCGGTGGCGCGAGGCACTCCGCGGTCGAGACGCGAGTGAGAGGCAGAGAGAAGCTACGCGGTGGTCGACTGCGCAACTGCGTAGTTGCCGGGCGAGCGAGCTCGCGCGGCTGATCGTGCGAGTCGCGTATATATACAGATATAGCAGCGGTTTAGGACCGTTGTAATACCTATTCATCTTTCATTTTATCAAAGTTAGTTCATATTTTGTTTATTCATTTGTAGCATACTTCATTTTGGAAATTGCACGAATCTGGTTAACATGGATTATATATAAGTTGTTGATATATATCAAAACATTTTGCTATGTACTTTGAATTTCATTACTTGCAATTCCGCGCGCGGAGTATGTTACGTTCCACAACAGTTTGTAGTCATTTGGGCTCATGTAGAAATATAGTGGGTGCGCCCACGAACGTGTGTGTACAGCATCATATAGGCTTGAACTTCAAATCGGAGACTTATACCAGAGATGAATATCTTTGCTTACTCGTACTGTAAAACGATCGTGCCTTTGCACATACAGCCACAAAATATATACATATTCGAGCGATGATGAGTCACCGAAACAAATTATGTGATTGGCGACCACCTCCACTAATTTGAAAAAGACGAGAACGAGTACGTTTACGTGGCTGGCAATCCGCTGGTCGAACACTTCTCGATAGAACTCGAACGAGCTTGGAGGTCTCAATTCCAAGTCGATTCCCGACATTTAGCTCTGTTACATATCATTGTGAAACATATCGTCCGAAAGGACAATCGAATCATTTTGATTCAGCAGTCAATCGCGTGGCTCAGTCCGCGTTATGACCTGGTGCCCGTTCGCACAAGGTTGCACTGAGGAATCGCGTAGGGATTGGCTCTACCGGTCACTCCGTATTCATTACGGGTACCGGGAAGGCCTCGGCTAGTTCACTCGGGAGCACGGAATTTTTGCGTGGAGGGGAGGAAGGGGGATGGCCGGCACGCGGGGACTCGCCTCAGCGCGCGGTCGTTCTCGCCATGTGACTCGGGAGGCGAAGGGAAAGGCCCGGGCCAGGGAGAGGGGGGGCAATACCGGGACCGCGACGCGCACAGGGCAAACCTTGCGATGTGGACTCTCTCTCTCGCGTTCTTGATAAATCCCGCGTACCATCCAATCATGCCCAAAAATCTTCTCAATTATTCCACGTTTTCAGGTGCCGGATACTCGAGAACCGGCGCAACTTTCACTAGGTCTGGCCGCAGGCCTCCCGCATCAAGCAAATATCCTAAATATTTTACTTCTTTACAGCAGAACTCGCTTTTCCTTCGGTTGACTGTCAGGTTCGCTTCCCGTACCTTTTTCAGCACCCTCTCAAGCCAGAATAGGTGCTCCTCGAACGTTTCCGTTGCGATGATCAAGTCACCCAAAGAGGGCGTCGATCAGTCACTGGAAAGTCATCGGTGAGTTCGAGAGTCCGAAGGGCATCCTTTTGAATTGCCATAAACCGGACCCCTGTACTGCAAATGCCGTGTACTTGCGACTGTTTTTCTATAACTTAATCCGATAATACGCTAATTTCAAATCGATTTTCGTGATGAATCGCACTTTTCGTAATTTATCTAAACTAATATCGATATTTGGGATAGGGTACGCGTCTGGTTCTGTTACTCTGTTTACATCTCGATAACCTATACAAAATCGTGACGACCCGTCCGCTTCCTTGACAATGACTGGCATGCTGCATCAATCACTGCCCGATCATTCGATAACTCCTTGCTCAAACATTTTCTGCACTTCAGCTTTCGCAATCTATTGTACCACTGGTGACATTCTCCGCAATTTTCGTCTGATCGGCGGGGACTCTTGTACTTCGATATGATGATCTGTCATCGCGGTTACTCCTAGCCTGTCAACTTCTTCTGTCAGACATTTCTCGATCAGTCGTTCAATTTTTTCCCGATCTTCGTTGTTCACCGCTGAAATTCCGGCGCACTCTGCGTATACATAATCGTCAGAGTGCACTCCAGTTGAGGCGTTCAAAAATTTCCTCCACTTCCCTCAACCTACTCTCCACGACTTGATTTCATCGTCTTCCTTGCATTTGAACAACTTCACAAAATCTTTTCCGATGTACACATCGTATTCCAGATTATGTGCGGCTAATACTCCCATTGTTTGGATCGTTTCATCCACGTCCAATTTCATCTTCAGTTTGCCCGGGACGTTCATTCTGTCTGTGTTTGCATTGTACACCGCTGTGGTTGTCGGTATCAGCCGGTCCTTGCGGTGGCTTATGACACCATCGTCCACCATCGTATGTGTTGCTCCGGTGTCATACAATGCTTTAAACAGTTTCCCCCCCTCACGATGCCCAAGTAATTCCGATCGTCGCCCACTACCCCGTTGATAATGATCTCGACTGGATTACCCAGGTCATCAGTGCTTGCTCGTTCCGTCGTGTTCCCTTGGAGGAGGTGGGCGCACACTGCAGCGTTACCGGATGCGATTGTGTACTGGCCACCTATATCCTCGGTACTCTCAACCGCGCTCTCCCCACTGAACCAGTGTTCCACCAGAGAGCGTTTTGCTCCCCGCAATTCTCGCAACTGGTACGTCTCCTCGACCTCAAAGTCGTTTTCATCCTCGTCGGAATTTGCTGCGTCTCTCAGACGCTTTTCGATCAGCAATTGCTCATATGCTTCCGTTGGTCGCGTATGCTCGGGGCAGCTTGCATTCTGCATCCGTTGAGATGTTGATCGATACTCTTTCGTTCCTTACTTCTCTGGATCAGGTACTCTCTCGTGATCGTTCGCTCCCCTGGTATGCCCAGCGCTGGGCGCAGCATTACTGCTGCTGGGGGCGTCTTTCACACTCATGTTACTCTTACTCGACAAACACTGCGGTATTTTCCGGTCTTCCGTTTGTTTGCCGTTACCAGTGAGCACTGCTGGCTTTTGGCTACGTCCCCGGGGCTCGTTCCCGCTCTCACTCGCACGCTCGTCGTTTAGTTCTGCAGGTACCTTCTGACTCGGCCCTGCGCTGTAATCAGCTTGAGGCGCTCAATTAGTATCTTGCCCGCAATGTATACTGACACTTCTGTCGTCTTTTCCGACGACGTTACTCGTTTCGATCTGAGCTGATTCCTCGGCAGAGCTCGCGAGTCAAATTTGTCAACCTGTTTCCGAGTTTTCGCCAATTTCTCATCCGCTCGTTCTTTCGCGCCGTCTCCTCAACTCGTTGCGTTCATCAACTGGTTTTTTCAGTTCTCAAACTACTCAATTGCCTTCGTCACCGCTGGAGTCTCCGCTCTTTCTAAGTTGGTATTAGTCAGACCCTCTTTTCCCTTTCGGAGACTCGTAGTTGACTCGTTCCATCTGTGATGACGTGGAGCGCGTGGGACTTTAACGCACTCTCGCCCCCCCCCCTTTGCCCGCCAGCGATTTAAGTCCGTGGCACACAAAACACGAGTCATATTCGACTCCCGGTGTTTTGCATACCTGGCAATACAACCCCTGGTCTCTCTTTGGGCAATTGCCCGAGTAGTGTCCCTTCTCGTTGCAATTAGAACAGACGTTCGATCTGAAGTCCGCTGCCCTGTGTCCAGGTTCCTGGCAGGAAAAACACACTCCCACAAACGTGTTACCAGGGCCCCCATGGGTCCGTTCGCGTTTTTCGGCGCGTTTGTATTCCATGTGTTGACGTATGTACTCCCAGAATGTTGTGGCGGCCCCAATTGGCCGCTATTCTGTTGTGTTCGGTCGCTTTGTCAGACCTTTATCAGCTCGATTAGCAGCTGCTTCAGCTCGCTAATCTCTGATTTGGCCGTTCGTTCGGTTGTCGCCGCAGCGATCTCTGCTTCTTCTCCCGTATCCTTCTTACTCTTGTGTGATTTTTCTCCTTTCCTTTCCTCTGAAGAACTCTCCTCATTACCGCGCTTGCTTTCAGACTCTTGGATCGCCGTTATTGATCCACCTTTTTCTTCACACTCGTATGCAGCTGAAGGTATTCAAGACTTCTCTTCACTTGGTGGTGGCTCATAACGCGCGTTTAAGTCTCTGAGCTTCTCACATTTTCTGCCTGCTCGTTCCAGGTCCCTATAGGATTTCATCTTCATGTGAAGCATAGCGCTTCTGTTTGTTGGCAGTAAATTTCGGAATGCTCTATCGACTTGTCTCGCTTCCGTTGGCACAACTCTGGAATAGCGGACGATGTATTTGAATTTCGACAGGAATGTCGAAATCTTCCCTGATTCATGCTGTTTCCGCGCTCGCAATTCCTCCCACACGTCTTCGTCGTCCGTTTTGACCACGTATCTGTGTCTGAAGTATTTTTTAAATTTGTGCCATGTTCTGATTCCCGCTTTCATTGTTCGGAACTAATCCGCTGCGCCTTTGTAAAGGATGCTGGGCATCGCCACCAGCAACGCGATATCCGGAATATCTACACTCGATCGGCAGTCATCCAGTCGTTCCTTGAATTTCAACGCATCTATTAATCCGTCGTCCGCGAACCTTAGTTTCCAGTCACGCATGGATTTCATACATCCATGATTCATTTGTAATGAGCTGCGCTCCAGCGTGCTCGTTCTCGCATTTGCAATCGGCGATGTTATCGGTTGCGCGTTGGATTCGTCCTTGTCTGTCTGACAATGCTAGTGCATTATCAGGGTTGTATATGCTCACTGCTTCTGGCTCCGATACGCGACCCTTAGACTTGCGTGATGTGATCTTTCGTCGCTTTCTTTGGTTGATACGCGTGCTCGTTCTCGCGTCGGACTCGCTCTCGCTTCCGGACGATATGTTCGAATCGTCCAGGTCGTTCGTGTTCGGTTTTGCTATTCTGGTCTTCGGCAGCGGTACCTTTCCGAGCGCTGTACGATTTTCCAGAATACATTTTTCTGTTGCTTGTATCATTGCTACCCCTTCCGGTAGATTCAAGTAATCGAGGATCTTCTCCGTTCTCTCACTCGTTTGTTCCATTTCGGTGTTATCCGAGTTCTCGCTCTGTCTCGTCATCCTCGCTTATCATCGTTCGTTCTGCTACCCTAAGTGCGTGGTCCTTCTCATCGTCCTTGAACCACGGTACACCATCGACTTTCGCTTGCTTTATTTCTCATCTCAGCAGCCGTACTTTTTGTGTCCGCAGTTTTCCCGTTACTGCGATCTCCGCTTTTTCCAGTTTCCTTTGAACTGTTTCCTTATTCATTTTATTTGTTGCTCTGTGTCGTTCGTTCCACTTGTCTACATTCATTAACTCCTCCATGGCCTCTTTGTACAATTGCGTGTCACCGTCTGCCATTTTATTCAGTTAATTGATTATGAATAAAAGCAAATTTGAAATAAGTATAATCTCTAAACATGCGTCGGAACACACTAAACGAATCCAATTGTAAGACAAATCTGAAAGTAAACAGCAGTTAGTTATTTGACTCTGCTTCCACCGTATATATCAAACAAACCAACAACAAAATTATACAATTGAGTCAGTAGAACAATATGACTGTACTAATCAGCCTCGTGAAATTTCTTTACTCGCCGCGACCCACTCGTACACGCTGTCACCCGTTCCGCTTATTCGCACAAAATCCAATATCGTTTCTTTATACTTCGATCAATGTTCTCAGTAGGAGTCATTCTCCGTATTTTATATACGCATGTATATCGTGAATAACAAAATATAACACTCAAATCGCAATGATGGAGGAGAGAGGAGTGTAAACTCCGTCGGGGACAACAATGGTGCGATATCAATGAATATATGTGAAATAAAATATCAATCAATATACATGTTCATACAATAGCAATACAATCATGTATTATTATCTAGTTCATTCAATTATACTGTTTGGATATTATCTGGTTTGGTTCCATTTCCAATGATCGTTCGTCCACTGGCTGTGGACTAAAAACCCTAACCATCCAAATATTCAATATATTGGAAATTGAAATTCTGGAAAATTGGTAGCGATCAAGCCAGATTATCGAATATCGAGTACATCGTCAAGAATTGTCAAGTTTTACATTTTATTACAACTCTTTCATATGCCCCCCCCCCTCTCTCTCAATCAACTGAAAAACAAAAATTATATTCAGACTTCAATAACTGATGTAAAATTTATGATTATTATTAAATACAATTACATTGAACAAATTATTCTATACGTGAAGACATACATAAATTCATTATATACCAGAACTATCCAAATCTGAGCATATGAAAGTAAAGAAATCGATTCATATATTTGTCCTGTCAAGTTCAAATGAATTTCACCCTTTTTGCTTCTCACAATTACTTCTATAAGTTCACGTATCATAAGGAGATGTGTTTTTTATTTTATTCTTAACTAAATCTGAGCATTTAAAAGTGAATAAATCAATTCATGTTTGTCCTGGCAAGTTCACATTGATTTGCTTTAAATATACAGTTATATTGAACATTATTCTATAAGAGTATCATTATTCTATAACATTATTTTACAAGAGCCTCCCGATGATATATAAATAATAATTAACAGATGTACGTTGAGATTTAGTTAAGAATAAAATAAAAAACACATCTCCTTATGATACGTGAACTTATAGAAGTAATTGTGAGAAGCAAAAAGGGTGAAATTCATTTGAACTTGCCAGGACAAATATATGAATTGATTTCTCTACTTCCATATGCTCAGATTTGGATAGTTCTGGTATATAATGAATTTATGTATGTCTTCACGTATAGATAAATATGTTTAAAGTAAATGTATTTTATAATAATGATAAATTTTACATCAGTTATTGAAGTCTGAATATAATTTTTGTTTTTTAGTTGATAGAGAGAGGGGGGGGGCATATGAACGAGTTGTAATAACATGTAAAACTTGAAAATTCTTGACGATGTACTCGATATTCGATAATCTGGCTTGATCGCTACCAATTTTCCAGAAATATGCTTCTAC
>JAJGXB010000176.1:68535-81158 GCA_020882725.1 Aphelinus certus
CAAATTTGCAATGGCAGTTAAAGATACTGGCATTAAACGAGACTATAGACTGAGTCCAAAATTAAGGTTTGATTTCTTTTATGACTTTCTGTCATCAGAATTACGTTCCATGGATCTACTTCACATAATTGATTCAAGAGAAAAACCTTTGATAGAACATAAAGAATCTGTTTTAGAAAGAATGAAATATAAAGTTCGAGATATAATAATAAATAGAATTGATTTTTGTTATTACTCAAAATTGGTTGATGTGAAGGATCCAAAAGAAATCGTAGAAAGACTGAAAAACATGAAAGAATGTGAATCAAACGTATCAACTATGGATATTAGAAATCAGTTGTTTACAATGAGATATAACCCTAAGAAAGAGACTGCTGTGACTTCCATAGACAGATTTGAAGACTGTATGAGAAATTTTGGCCTGATGAAATCAAACGGTATGCCTGAAGACGAACAGCGCGATTATTTATATCGTGCTGTAATAGGAGCAATACCTGACATTCAGAGTTCTGATTTCAATGCGCGTGAAAACGGTGGTCCTGGATTATCTTACGAACGTATAAAATCTTTTGTTCTTAAAAAGGCAGCTGAAAACCAAAGTCTCAGCAGAGATAATCAGGCCTCTGCAATGTTGACTGAATATTGTATAGACAGTTAATAAATTATAATTTTTATATTATTATTTAATCATGTTTTTCTTCTGCCTTAGGAGTCACCAAATAAATTATCAAACGAGACAGGACCAGCGTAAAGTACGCTTCACTGAAATCCTTATGTTCAGAGCTGGAGGAGACAGTGAAATTTGGGACTAATTTCTCAAACGAAGTATTTGTTGGAGCTGTCTGGGAGAGAGTATTAAGAAAGAGACAGACAGCACATCAAAAACATTTGATCAGCAGCGCCAGCGGCTGACTTCGCACACAGCGCGAAGCTTTCATTCATTCGTTGTTTCGTCAGCCTTCTGACTAGACGTATTTTGATTGCTAGTGATTTTCATAGACAGTGCACATTGATTGATTAATAAATAAATTAGACAGAACTTCTAAAGCCACACTCGCGTGACTCGTGTTTCATTTCTACCCCTGAATCCTCTCAATATATAATGCTCAAATGCAGTCATCTCTCTCAAATTTATTATGATTAATATTTCAACATATGAATACAATACACTATTCACAGTTCAGTTCAAACTATGTCTAGATGAGTGTAAATTGTTATTAATTTTCAGTAATGATCAAATACAATGGTATCTCTTCGGGGATTCACCAAATACTGAATTTTAAGTATTGCTAGAGATGACAATGAGCTAGTATAGTAAACAACAGTTAGTCTTAAGTTTCACTTATCATCTTCAAATTGTAGCATATTGAAATCAATGATAGAAGTGTCAATGAAGCAAATACTATATAACATGTCTAGACATCTTTGTCTGTAAAGTTGTGGAGCTTCATGACAAACTGCTTTCCATCATAACTATTTTACACATTTTTAACTCTTCACATTTTCTAACCTTGTCAATATATTTTCATTCTATACTTTCACAGTAGTCTGTGAAAAATAAATTGTCATATCCATGAATCATGAGCTGAGGGACGATGATGGTAAAGTCCAAAATAGTCTTGAGCTACAATAGTTATCTCGAAATTGTCGAATACAGAAATCACCGGTAGAAGTGTTAACGAAGCAAACACTATATAACATGAGTATACGTTTTTACATGTAAAGTTGTGGACCTTCATCATAAACTATTTTTCATTATAGCTGTTTTTCACATATAACTGTTCACTGTTTATCACTTTATCACAATATTTATTCTGTCCTTACACCAGTTATAAATAGTTATCCAACATTTTCATGGTAGTAGGTGATGATTTTCCATATTCGAAAATTATATCAGCTGGCGAATAAGGAGCTGGTAATGTCTACAGTCTTGAGTTACACTGGTAATCTCACAATTGTCGGATACTGAAATCTTTCACAGAAGTGTCAATTAAGCTAACGCTTATAACATATCTAGAGGTCTTCTCCTGTGGACTTGTGGATATTTATATAAGATGTTATTGTCGAAGACAATCCAACACATCCACTGAAATAGGTTATGCTGTAGAAGTCTTCTTCCCGCTAATTCATATTTATATGCATTATTATTATCTGAAAAGTCCAACACGTCGACTGAAATATATGTTGTGCTGTAAAAATCTTCTTCTCGCTGATTCATATTCATATAAGATGCTATTGTCGCTAAAGATCCAACACGTCTACTGGAACATGTTGTGCTGTAGCAGTCTTATACTCGCTTAATCACATGTATATTATGACAATCTGTTATTGTCGAGAACTTATTTTCTCATCTTGTATAATGAGTCTTGCCAGTTCTTGTAACCCGTACGCAAAAACGAAGCAGTTGTAGCCTTTTAACTTCATACACATCTATTTTTGAATTGTAAAAAAAAATAATTGATAAGATTTGTTGATCAATAACTAACCTCAAATCTACCCAAAAATAATTTAACTAATTCACATTGATTTTGAAATTTACCATAGTAGATATCTACGGAGTAGACTGCACTTCATAATGCATATGAGAATACGAATTTTCTTCGTGTGATCAAACTAATAATATATCTTTGCTGCGTCAACTTCACAACCCAGAGAACTTGTTTTCTCTTCTTATACGATGCGAGTCTTGCCAGCTCCTGTGGCCTATGCTAATAACAAAGCAGCTGTAGCTTTTTAATAAAACTCAACTTGATACACACCACTATTTTCTAACTGAAAAAAAAAGTTAGATTAGATTCACCAATCAATCAACGAATAACCTCAAATGAAATATCTACAAAAATAAGGGAACTAATTTACCTTGAAGAGTATATCAGTATAAGCAAACAGGTTAGCCTATCTCAAAAAACTCAATCAATAATTTAAATTCAGATTGGCAAAGTTGCTGAAGTAACTAGGATGTTGTGCAGCAGATTTGCACTTTTCATTACGACTGCCCGCGTTATGATTTCGCCTAGTTCAGTTACTACAATTCGCGCTTCTATTATAATCTATATGATAATATATATTCTTCCTAAGGCTATCACCGCGGCACTGATAGGATCTGGGTTATAATAGTATATCGTTTATTGCAAACGATATACTATTACTATATATATCACTATCATACGAGGGACGAGGCTGGACGTTTCGTTGAGAATCGCACTCGCAATAGTGGGCACCGCTGGCGCTCGCTCGTTGGCTCGCTTGTATATCTATAGCGTACTCTTGAAGAATTGAAATGTTGAAATTTTCAAACGCTCTCGCGCACTCCGTCTGCTAGCCGACTCAATCTTCTATGCTCAAATATAACCAGAGTGATTCCGATGCAACTTTTTTGACAAAAGTAATCGTAAAAGACCGTAGTTCTTGATTATAACTGTTACAAGACTGCGGGACAGCCGTAAAACAAAAATAATTAAAAAAGTGAGGTTGAACACGACATCGGGCTGTATATAATGGCTAGTCGCGTCCCCACGAGCGCTTGCTGCGCATACTTGTCGTCGGTGGCGCTGACGTGCCACCTGATGTATGTTTATTATATGTATGTATGTATCGGTGATTCCAGTATTTGACAATTTGGAAATAATAAGTATAACTCAAGACTATTGACTCCATCAGAGCATCATACCCCAGCTATGATTTATGAATATGGAAATTCATCACAGACTATGGTGGAAATTTTGGATAAGTCTTTATATTTGGTGTAAGGATAGAATGAAATTGTGACAAAGTAAAAAAATGTGAAGAGTTATGTCTGAAAAACAGCTTCGATGAGAAGCAGTTTGTCCTGAAACTCCACAATATTACAGAAGGAGACGTCTAGACATGTTTGCTTCATTGACACTTCACTTTCACTTAAAGTGAAACTCAAGACTTATTAATGTTGACTATACTAGCTCATTGTAACCTCTAGCAATACTTGAAATTCAGTATCTGGTGAATCACCAAAAAGATACCATTGTGTTTGATCATTAATCAAAATTGAGAACAAATCACACTCATCTAGGTACAGTTTGAACTGAGCTGTGAATAGTGCATTATATTTGTATGTTGAAATTTGAACTGTAATAAATTTCTATTAGAAGTGTGACGGGGAAACCAATCTCTATGGACGGAGAGGCTGCTCGCCGATCTGGCCGGTACGGCACCGTAGCAGGCAGCCACCGGCTCGGGAGGGCAGCACTCTCTAGCGCGTACGCAAGCCGCGGCGCGACCGTGAGCCACGTGTTCCGAGCGAGAGCGTACCGTGTGTGTCAGCGTGTGCGTATGTATCGAGACCGCCAGGACGCCGAAGCCGACGACGGCACAGCAGCCAGCAGCCAGCCGCAGCGGAGCAGAGCCGAGTACAAGAGAGATAGATAGAGCACCGGTACGGTTTGGCAGTGTGCGCGTCGCGGCTCCGGTGATCCCCTTGTGAACGTGTGTGTTGGCAAGCACGCCAACACACCCTTGAGAACGACGGGTTCCGGCCCTGGCCCGAGCCTTTCCCCTCGCCCCCGAAGTCACGGCAAGAACGAACGCACGCGGAGGCGACTCCGTTCAAGTCCCCGCGCGCCGGCCGTTCCCCCCCACGGGAGACGTCCGTGCTCCCGAGCGTAAGCTAGCCGAGGCATTCCTGGTGCTCGTAATAAATACGGAAAACCACGGTAGTGCCAATCTCTGCGCGAGAGTATTACCTAGTGCAATCTGATGCAAACGGGCACCAGGTAACAGAAGAGAAGACTGCATTTGAGCATATATCATCGCATATTTATTAAAATTGTTAATGTTTGGTGTTAATGGCTTCATGAAAATGTATCCAACTCTGACATGCTAACTAATCATCTTAGATGGAGACTAATATCATGATTACATTTTGAAAATTTTCCCAAACTTTAATTTGAATTGTTTTTATTAGTTTTTCAAGATTTTCTCCCGTATTTAAATAAAATCGAATGATCACGATAACATTATATTTTCCAATACAATTACAGTGAGACTTGATTTGATTTTCAATAAGCTTTATACAATTGACGAGTATGAGCTCATTTTCGAGTAACCGACCAAGTACCATGGCGCGCCTGACGATGGCGAGGCGTTGAGTCGCACGTGTATAAGGTATAGCGCGGCGCTCTCTCACAAGAGAATCAGCGCTCTACCGTCTATATAGAAGGGAGCTTGATAATTAGCAAGCGCTCACTTCATTCAGGATGAAATCGTTTGATTTACGGTCAACCCAAGTCTCCTCTTTGGTTAATCCATAGTGGAGCGTACTTTTTTTGAATATATACCGTGACCCACAAATATTAAGATGTGGGTCCTCCTATGAATGAAGTATACGTGCGGGGATCATACCTACATATATTGGTCACACGCACGGGTGCGTGGGTTTGCTTTGGATACACGCATACGTGCGTGAGTGTGTGTAAGAATATATAGTTATGGTCCGTTATGGTTCAGCTCATTTGCAGGAGGTGACGACGCCTACCGGCCAATTTTTCGATACATCCTAATAATTGGCCAATCAGCCGGTGAACAATTGAAACCATCAGACAGACCCAAGTCCTACGTCAGGATCAACCTGCCAATGAGCCTAATATGGTCAGAAAATTATGCCAGTACATCAGATAGCACAAAAGATTTTGTTTTTCATAGAAGAAATTTACTTTTGAAAAAGATATATACTTAACGACAAGTATATTCTTCATCTTGTGGTTCATTGTTGGATAAATTTTTTATCGACTTCCTTAAGATGAGAAAGTACTCAAATCATAAATTCACGTCAAGTAATAAACTATATATTATTTCAGAGGTATAGTATAAAAATTATATAAATGGTTCAAATAAGATAAAATACACCATAAGCAGATTTCTTTTCCATGATTGAAAATTAACCTTTGAAAAAGATCCACGTTGACGACAAATATGTTCCGTATTTTATGTTTTGTTGTTGAATAAATGCTTGAGCTAAATTTTTAGCTAACTAAATTTTTCGAGTTGGTAAAAATTGCAAGATGTCTTCCAGTTCTTCTTCTATTTTAATACATTTGAGATAATAATTACAGAATATGAATCCTTCTTTCTGCGTCATATTTCTTTTCTGCGGATTTCAAACTGATTCATACAATATAAAGTAATATCAAGTATAGTAATATCAAGCATCATCCAACTAGTATGGTTAGCCAACAATATAATGAATATTCTTCAAATTACACTTAATTCTTGTAGTTGCTGATGTTAAAGTGGAAAATAAATCGAATCACAAATTTATGTCAAGTACTTATATAATTTGAAGAAGTTAAGCTCAAAAATTATATAAATGGTAGAAATAAAATAAAATACACCATTTGTATTTTCATTTCCAATAGAAAAATATTTACCTTTGAAAAAGGTATACGTTAACGACAAGTATGTTCCGTATCCCATAGTTCGTTGTTAAATAAATTCGTATGCGACTAAATTTTTCTATAAAAAAAGAAATTTAAGAATGTCTGTTTGATCTTAGTCTATTCAAGTGTATGTAAGAGACTTTTGCCATCCGTGTGTGATACAGATGGTCTAGATACGAGATCACGCGTTTTGAGGCGCGTAATTTGTTGGAGCTTCGACACATGTGATGGCAGAAATTCGATGACGTTGATGTTGTCCGGGGGACGAGGCGATTTTGCACTAGCATCCCGGAGTAATGCAGGATCCATTGTTGTAGTGTGGACCTTGCGCAAGTTACTTTTGTGCTTGATAATTACACCGACAAAGGCAGGAGAAATCAAGGTCACTATAATTGATGTGTGGCTAGGGGTGGGGGTGTTAGAGTGGTAGCTCCAGCTGAAGCTTCAGCAGTGACGTGGACAGTAGAGAGGGGCATCGTTGATGATGGGTCAGGGCGATTTGCTGAGCCTCGCGGCCTGAGCAACCGCGCGGATACGATGTCATGCTGCTGGAGCTCATCATATATAGTGCGCAGTGCAGCGAAAGACAGTATGCGCAAGTCAGTGGCGGAGTCTGGAGAGAGTCCAGATAGTATAATATCAGCGGATACAGACTTGGCCGCCACTGAGATCGACTGGACCCTCGCAGCAAGTGCAGCATTCATAGAATGGAGCTGTTGGAAGTGAGCTCCATCGCAGGGTCGGTCTGCGAAGAATAAGTCTGAATGTGGGCATCCAATTTGCTCGCCAGTGCGTCATGCTGCTTAGCAAGCGACGCTACACCAGACTCGAGCCGCTCAACCCTCCCGACCAATGAGGGAATGTCATCCAGTACTGTCAGCTTAATGATAAGAACATCAAACCTGGCGTTGAAACCAGAGCTGATGCCATCCATTTTGTTGCAGAGCATGGAGACAGCATCCCCCATTGACGATGAGGTCAAAAGGTATGAGTCTGTATACCCAGAGTTTGCAGAGGTGGGACGCGAACCGGATGGGAAGTCACAAAACGCCGAGAGAGAAAGAGAAAGAGAGAGGGAGAGAGATCAGATTAGATAAGATTAGATAACGTTTATTTGTGTACATTTTGTTGTACAATAATTAAACGGTGGATTGAAGCATACATAAGGTAAAAAAGAAAAAAAAAACCAAATATACTAAAAGTAGGCGAAGTGGAAAGAGTAAGTAAATATTAGTGTAAACGGGCGTGGTGAGGATGAGTGAAGAACAATATATAAATGAAGTAAATGGGATGTCTTAAGTACTAAGGGTGATACCTTCACGGTTCAGAGAAAGAGAGAGAGAGAGAGAGAGAGAGAGAGAGAGAGAGAGAGAGAGAGAGAGAGATTAGATTTAGATTAGATAAGTTTATTAATGTACATTATGTTGTACGATGAATTATACAGTGGAATATAGTATACGAAGGGTGAAAAAAACATATACAAGATACAGAATTTGACTAAAAGTAGGTGAAATGGTAAAGGTAAGTGTGTTAGTATGAACGGGTGCAGTGACGATGCGTGATGAACAGTATATAAATGAGGCAGATGGAATGACTTAAGTACTAAGAGTGATACCTTCACGGTCAAAAATAAATTTGAAAATACGGAGCTTGAACTTAGCGAATGAGTTGATGGTGCGAATATGAGTGGGGAGATTGTTCCAAATGTAGGTCGAGCTATTTTAGAATGAGACCTGGTCGACTCCAGTCTGAACGGGGGAACGACAAGGGGCCTTTGACACTCACCCCTTACAGGACTTTGGCTAGTGTTTAGCTGATAGCGATTCGCAAGGTAGGATGGCCTACCACTAGCCAGGATTTTGTAGAGAGTACAAGCCGAGAAGTACTCCCTACGACCAGAGCTACTGAGCCAGCCAAGCTGACGCTTGTAGGGAGTGATGTGCTCGCGCCTCTTTACACCATAGATACACCTTGACAATTATAAAATGAAACAGACATTTGATTATATTACAATGTACTGTATACATATAAATCGACCAGAGAAGGTGATTCTTATGTAATTAAACCTCGTCTATCGGATATTAAAGTCTATTTTGCGAAAAGACGGACAGTTAATAAAATAAGAAAATTATTTTTTCATGAAATGATGGGAGGAAGTTGCACTGCTGATATTCTTGTAGCCGAAGAAAAATAAGTGAGATTTGACCAAGTCCAACGGTGATTGGGTATTTATTTTAAATGCAATAATTAATACAAATTATCATAATTAACCCTGCGGTTGTGGATTAAGCCGCAAAGTCGTTCGGACATTTCGCTTGACCGAGGCAATTTCAGTTCAGTCGATGACGATCATGCGAGTTTGGTTAGAGTACGCTAGGGATTTTTCAGAAACTACGTGCTATGTTGTGTTTACAAAAGTGCGCAAGGGAAACATAACTGTAGGGGTACACTCCTGGTTACCCCTCGCGGCGCATGCGTGACAAGCGGTCGAGGCTTCCGAGGAAGGCAGCGTGCAGCGGCAGTTACGCTCGAGCTCACCGAGCGAGCGGTCAGCCTGTACAACAGGCGAGAGCTGTTAAACTCTGTATATTAATAAACCCTCTTTCCACTGAGTTACAGAGACAGTTCATTTTCCCCAGCCAAGTGGTTTGTGGAAACCACCCACTGCAATTCCCACATTGGTGACCCCGACGGAGAGGCCTACTACAGCCGACCTCGCCGACTTCTGCAGCCAGCACACAGCTCTGCAGCCTAAGCAGCAGCGGAACAGCGCGAGCCGCCATTACCGCCGCCGGCGCAACACGTGGCCGTCGAAGCCGCTCCTCAACACGACGCTTCGTGCGTCACGAGCCTTCGGCGCGGGGACCTGACCGCGCTCGTTTACGGAGCTGAGCAGGCTCGCTCTCTCCACCTTCAGCGGATTATCCGCATCGCCAGCGTCCATTCGCGACGCAGTTCTCTACAGCTCGAGCCGCGGCATTTTTGTCGCGCGCGCGCGTTTGTCGGCGCACGTGGCTGGCCGTTTCTGGCCGCCGCCTTTTCCATCTGCAGCACGCAGCGGTCCTGGAGGACCGCCAGACCATCGGCGATCCCCAGCTCGCTCGTCGGCGCTGCGCGGCAGGCGCGCGTGAGGCGTCTGTTGCTGTCGCCGTCTCGGCTGCCTGGGCCGACATCTTGCCCGCCAAAGTCGCCGGGCTGTTTCCAGCCAGCGACGTCGTCTCCGGCGCTTTGGACGCAGCAGCGGTGCAGCCGGCCCTTCACCTCTAGCAACAAGCTCGACTTGCGAGGTACTCAGTGCGTGCAATCGAATAAAAAATTGATCTTCAACGTTAATTTGCGCAATAATTCTCGTGACCTTATAGAATAGTCGTTATTCTTGGAATCGACTTACGCGCCGTGTTTACAAACAGGCCAACGTTCAAGGCTCGAGAACTTTCCTGTTATTTCTAACGTCTGGAACATACAGCGAATTTATTTCGCCAAGTCATTTTTGAAATTCAAATCAAATTTGAATTTTCTGAAAATTAAGATTTTTCCTGCGGACTTCAAATTCATCTCGTCGCTTCGTAGCAACAACTACAATTTAATTAATTTAAATTTTTTTTCTCCTGTTTATAATTTTGAAAATTTAGAATCAAAATTTTTATTCTTCGTTTTCATATTATGTAACAAATTGTTAATTTCTTTTTTTGTTTAATTTTGAAACTAAAAAATTTTTTTCTTTTTCTTAAATTACCAGTAGTGAAAATTCAATTAAATTTTTTTTTCTGAACAATCATAAATCAAATTATTTCTTTTTGTGAGATGTTTGAATTTTTCGATAGCGTTTATTTGCGATCAGCGTTGCGCCAGTACTGAAGGTTTTATTTAGCAATATCTTGATGCTAATAACTTATTTATTATTTATTCGACTTTCGAGGAAACGCTCTGCCTGTTGGGAACTCTGTTTTCCCACTCCATCAAAAGTTTTGAAAATTATTTCTATGCGACTTTTCATGTCACAGGTAACCTTGAGTGGTTCAGTTTCTCTGGCGGCCCCTGTGATTGCACAGATAGCGCTTGGGTGCTGGTCATCTCAAACACCTTGACTGGAAGTTTGCTATTTTCAAATAAAATTCTATTTTCTTTTCTTGTTTTCGTTCTGGCAAGCGATTTTCCACGAATATTATACTCTTCTTTGAATTTTTGACGTATTGCGTGCGTTTTAGTTTAAGTTAGTGCACTTATGCACCCAACTCATGAGCTGCAGCGTACTCCTGTCAGGGGCGCTCTCACTGCTCAGACGCGTTCTGGTTTGGTTTATAATACTCTTGGTATGGTTGACAACATGACTAACAACAAAGACAAACAAAACGATATAACTGAACAAACGCCGATCGATGACAAGACTCTTGAGGACGTGAATTCTGCGTCTGGAGGTCTTCCCGCAAACACACCGGATGGTCGGAGTTTGAATGATGACTCTAATTCAGTTAAACAAGTACCCCTTGCACAAGCAACGTATGTAACTGAATCTGATTTGGAGCAATCCCTTAAAGTCTTTGCTGAGTCCCTGCTTGCAAAAATCAACCTCGTTTCGACTCCTACTCGAACAAATACACAAGAAACTTCGAATATTTGGTCTCTTAATACACAACAATTATTACAAACTAACAATACTGCTATTTCCAATAATACTCAATCTGCTCAAACCCTATTGCCTAATCTATTAAATTCACCTTTTGTACGTTCAGCAAGCATAGAATCTACGCGGGAAATCAGTTTTCAGACGTTTTGGCAGTATAATCCGGAATCGTGGTTTGAAATGTTGGAAATTCAGTTTAATGCGAAGAACATCACAACGGATAATGCTAAGTATTGGAATACAGTCAAGAATCTCGGTTCGGAAACAACCTTATTGATTCATGATAGATTGAGAACGTTGCCCCCTGGTAATAAATATGATGCATTAAAAAAACATCTTATTGATCGTTTTTCGGTAACTGCAGAGCAAAAGTTGGAACGTTTGTTTAGTAATGTACAATTAGATAACCGTAAACCGTCGGAATATTTTTATGAAATGATTCATTTAGCCAATAATGAAATTCCACGTCGGACTATTATAAAACTTTGGCAACAACGGCTTCCATCCAGTATTCATTTGGCAATCGGTGACGCTTTGCTCTCGCAGGATGAAAATCGGATCTTAAAAAGGGCAGATCATACGTATCAAATTCTCAAGAAAAATTCAACTCATCGAATCGATTCGGTTGAAGCTCAATCTCCGTTGGAAAATCCGTTACTCGAGGATATTTCAATCAAAATGGACGCGCTAACTTCGCATGTAAACAAACGTCTCAAGTCTTCGTACAATAACAAATCAAATGATGATAATTCCAGCAAACCAAACCTCAACGAAACTCAAGGCTATGTAAAATCATTTCGGTCTAAACAAGGACTCTGTCCACATCATTTTGTTTTCGGAAAAAAAGCAAAGAAATGCTTTCCACCTTGCATCTGGAGCAACGATAGCCCGTCTCCTACAGTTGCGCAAAACTCAAATGAGAACTGACGCCGTCAGTTTATCCACGCGGTTTACCATACGGCAACCTTCAGAGCAGCTACAAGAGGACGAGCAACTTAAGCAAATTATTGTTGACCCTGCTCATCCCTTGAAGCTCACTCGATTGACCTGGGGCCAAGAGCACACTCAGTTTTTCTGTAACCCCCATGAGAGCGTTCTGCGACCATATATTCTGATTAATTCAAGGGAAGACCTGTTCCATACGTTCCATGACGCGGTTCACCCCAGCGGCAAAGTTACACATTGTCTCATTCAACAACAATACGTCTGGCCAGTCATGGCTCGAGACAAACACAAATGGTGTCGTTGTTGCACCAAGTGTCAACAAACTAAAATCACGCGACGTAACAAATTAGTTCCTTCCCAATCTGAAAAAGTTGACGGTAGATTTGCAAACGTCCATATTGACATCGTCGGTTCCCTTCCGGAGATCGATGGTCACAAATATCCTCTCACATGGTTGAGAGATACACACGTTGGCCAATGGCAGTTCCCATTCTGGATACTACCGCGCGTACTGTCGCGCGTGCCTTCTATGACAACTGGATCCGAGATTTTGGTGCACCTCTTCATTCAACTTCGGACCAGGGCCAACAATTTAAATCCAGAGTGTTTGGTGTATTATTAAACCTCTTGGATTGCAAAAGGAA
>JAJGXB010000177.1:0-27623 GCA_020882725.1 Aphelinus certus
ACATACAGCCTATATAGTGGAAAAATGGGCCTGGACTCTGGAAGCTCCCAAAAAATTAATATATCAACTAAAATAGGGGTAAAAACAGGCTAAAATGACTATTCAAGGGGAGCCTTGGACCGCCAACACTTCCAATTTTTGCAAACACTTGTCTGTGGTATTATTACAATTATCCACTGTAAAAACTCACATTTTATCATACTAATACATATCCTGAGTTGTCAATATCATATTTATATAGATCAAGCATTACTATACTACTTGACGCCACCTAACTTTCAGTAGTTACATGTATTGATGGTCAATATATTGTCTCTATTGTGTTAAAATTGACAAGAAACTACTAATAAAGTACATTGTCATGAATTGCATTCACTCGATAAGAAAGATTAATCCAAAAAGTTAATTGTAAGCTGTGCATTATACGTACACCTTATAACACACTAGGCAGTGCATAGATATCATATGATTATTTTAATATCAACAAGAAAATGTTGAAGTTCACTAAATATGGGTAATATTCATGAATATTGGACTCATGAAATCCACTCATATTGTATAAACTGCATAGCTGAGGTCCAGGCAGCTATTGCCTGGTGGGCTCAAACTACAACTTCAAGTTATTTACTCATGGAATTAGCTAATGTGAATCAATCCACTTGAGATTATGATTACTTAATGCGCAATTTGATAAGGAATTCAAATATATATAGTTTGCCTGTCTAGAAATGAGTTTGGAGCTTCCAAAGTAGCTTTGCATGTCTAAAAGTCTATGGTCGGTAACCTAACCTGTGCCATACATGGGTCGTACAAGTCTCCAGTATAGGCAAGTATAACGTTCACAAAGTGGTTCATAAAGTCATTTAAACACTGGCAAACTATATATATTTGAATTCCTTATCAAATTGCGCATCTAGTGATTATACTTTCAAGTGGATTGATTCATATTATCTATTTTCATGAGTAAATAACTTGAGGTTGTAGTTTGAGCCCATCCGGCGATAGCTGCTTGGACCTTAGCTATGCAGTTTATACAATATGAGTGGATTTCATGAGTCCAATATTCATGAATATTACCCATATTTAGTGAACTTCAACATTTTCTTGTTGATATTAAAATAGTCATGTGATATCTATGCACTGCCTAGTGTGTTATATGGTATACGTGTAATCCACAGCTTGTAATTTACATTCTGGATTAATCTTTCTTATCGAGTGAATGTAATTCATGACAATGTACTTCATTAGTAGTTTCTTGTACATTTTAACACAATAGAGCCAATATATTGACCATCAATACATGTAATCACAGACAAGTGTTTGCAAAAATTGGAAGTGTTGGCGGTCCAAGGCTCCCCTTGAATAGTCATTTTAGCCTGTTTTTACCCCTATTTTAGTTAATATATTAATTTTTTGGGAGCTTCCAGAGTCTAGGCCCATTTTTTCACTATATAGGCTGTATGTGGTATGAGTTGGGACAACTTTTAGTACCCATGTGGTGTGGGGCTTGACGAGCGAACTCCCAGGGTTCAAAAATAGAGGCTCCAATTGGTATTGTGGAGTACTTAATGTGCTCCAATGACCTTGGAGATAATTTTTCTATAAAATTCAGGCAATTTGCAGGAAAAAGTGTCCCATTCATTTTTTGCCTCAGAGGTCATTTTCAGGGTGTAAATTAAGGTTGAAAATGCCTCTTGAACTTTGCCTATTTATTAAAGGGGGTTAAAGTGCTCGAAAAAATCTAAAAAAATTCTGGGAAATCGGCTTGATGCCCTAGAACTTACAAAAAAATTTTGAGCCAAATCAAATTTTTTCATGTTCGATCCCACAGAGAATTGCCCATATATATATATATATATATGTTTTGATTCAGTCAACTAAAATTGAATCAGAACTCAGATCGGGCAATGTTAGACCGACTAAACGGGAAGTTTTGAGTATTATGATGAGAATTCACGATCCATTGGGCCTAATTGAACCCTTTGTTATTCATAGTAAAATTTTAATGCAAGATATTCATGCGAGTCGAATAGCTTGGGACGAGAAGATTCTAGATAAAGAATTCACACATTGGAAAAATTGGATTTACGAATTAAAAGAAATAGAAATACGTAAAATTCCACGGTGTTATCAATTGAAAAATTGTAAGATTATGTCGATTGAATTCCATGTATTTTCAGACGCTAGCTTAAAAGCTGATTCTTCTGTTGCTTATTGGAGATTTGTGTTGATGAACGGAACAATTTACACAGCATTTATAATCGCGAAAAGTAGAGTAGCTCCATTCAAATCATCTACAGTCCCACGACTCGAGTTACAAGCTGCGTTTTCGGGCGTGAGAATAGCTATAACAGTATTAAAAGAACATACATTTTCGGTTCAGCGACGAGCTTTTCGGTCTGACTCTCAGACTGTACTGAAATATATTGAATCTGATCCTAAAATTCATCAGAAGTTTGTGGAAAATCGCTTGAGCGAGATTAAGGGGTAATATACCTTTGTGACTTTTTTTTTCCAATTTTTTTCTTGGCTTAAACACTCCATAAACTATCTAAGAATGATATGAAAAGTCGATCAAGTGGGGGAAGAAGTTACAAGTGCCTTAGAAAATCGATTCTTTGAACAAAGTCGTATAGTATTAGCATTGTACTCAAAACTTTGAACGCGCTTATCTCGGAACCGTCTTTTTTGACATTAGCCTACCGATAGCGCCGTCAATTTTCAACCGATTCACTTCAAATTTTAACTGTAGTTTGGAAACATGATTTTTAAGTGAACGTCGTGCAATTTTTTTGATATTTTGATTTTTACCGATTTTATGGCCGATTTTCGATCGATTTTTTCGCGAAAAAAAAGAAAAAAAAATCAAATTGACGCCATTTGGCTCCAAATTCGAATTTCGGAAAAATGGCCGCCCGGTCACTGAGTTTTTCATTTTACTTCAGAACCCCGTTCGATTTTTTCTCCTAGGGACAAAATTGTGACCTGTAGCGGTAGGCTAGTGGAGAAAAAGTAAAAAATTTTTTTCTCCTTTGACGAGCTGGTACGCCGCCATTTTGTATTTTTTGGAAAAAATAAAGTGTGTTTTTTGTAGTTAGAAAGTAGTACTTTCATATGCAACAAACCCTATATTCTTTGGATTTTTCCTGCGCTTATGGTAAGTGTTTGAAAATGACCTCGAAATCGGAGGTCACAAAGGTATATTACCCCTTAACGAAGAAACGAACATGTCTGAATGGAGTTGGGTACCTACTACTAAAAATCCCGCTGATGAGGCTACTAGATGGTCCCCAGGCGCATGGTCTAATCAGAGTAGGTGGTTTATCGGACCTTTATTTCTTCGCGAATCGGGAAAGCATTGGCCTATGGAGAGTAACATAACTTCAAATGAAAACCTAGAAAATCATAAAGGAATGAAAAAACAAATTAATGTACTCATAAATGGTCCAGAACTTGTGACTTGTGTATCTTTCTGATTACAGACATTTCTCAACTTGGCAAAGGTTATTAAGATCAACTGCAGCTGTAATTGAAGCCACTGATATTTGGCTGAAAGTTTCTGATTATTTTACTGATTTAGGTCGACTGAATTATGCAGAAAAAATGTGGGTTAAAGAAATTCAAAAACAGCATTTTATAAAAGAAAAAAATGTTTTCAATGCTTCAAAAAATTTGCAATTTGAAAATAAACTTGTAGAGTACGAGGTCGGGTAGAGCGTTTACCAGAGTATTCTCAATTTTATGAACCTCTGATCTTAGATTCGAAGCATCCTGTAGTTGAGCTTTTAATCAAACATTATCACGAGAAAGTTTACCATAAAAATCATGAAAAAGTTTTGAGCGATTTGAGAGAAAACTATTGGATTTTAGAAGTGCGAAGATGTTTACAATCTATAGTGAATAAATGTGAAGAAAGTCGTTTACTACTAGCTCACCCTTACATACTAAAAATGGCTAATCTACCTAGTATTCGATTAAATAATCATTGTGAAGCTTTCACTTCTTGTGGTTTAGATTATTTCGGCCCTACAATTATAAAAATTGGTCGTCGTCATGAGAAGCACTGGGGAGCTTTAGTCACGTGCTTATCAGAACGAGCAATTCATATTGAATTAGCACATTCTTTGAGCGTCTACTTAGCCATTATGGCGATCCAGCGCTTCGCATCAAGACGAATTTTCCCGAGAGTACTTTTTTCTGACAATGGAACAAATTTTCGAAGCGCTAGTGAAGGATTGCGCAATCAGATAGAAATATTGATGGGAGATAAGTTGAAATTGACTGCTTTTGGAAGTAAAAATTATTTTGAATGGTGATTCAATCTTCCAACAGCCTCGCATATGGGGGGAGCGTGGGAGAGGATGATACGATCCGTAAAAGAATGTCTCACCGCGGTTTGAAGAATAAACGCTCCAAATGAGGAGACTTCATTAACTGTATTGGCTGAAGTAGAAAATACTATAAATTCTAGACCTCTCACGCTAGTCCTAGATTTTTAATCGTCCTAGTCAGATAATTAAGTTTTCAAGGGTATAAAACGCGTAAATTTTATACGGAAGGAGGAATGTTCTCGATGTTTCGAATTGTATTCATTATCAAAAAGTTGTATCTCGATTTGAGAGTAAGCGATCGCGTATTATCACGATATAACAAGTTTCTTTTAAAAATTGTGCCTTACTCCCAGAACAGTGGGTTTCGAGAACCCGGGGTCCACCGGCTGCGTGCACGAGACTGAAAATGTCGCCCTCGGGGCCGCCGACGGCCTCTAAAGCGTGGACCACTTCATGCCAGTATAATGACTGTGCATGGACGTTTTGGCCATAGCGGATAACGTTCAATTTCAAATACCTTGAAGTTAGGCTACAAGTTTGTTACAAGAAGAAAAGGAGTTTTTTCGCTTGCTGTCAATGAGTAATTGTTTCATTACGACAAGAACTGATTGTATAATTACAATAATAGTCATAATTGTCATTAAAAATAAAGTTATCTGAAAGGATCTGTAATTGATTTTCTAATAAACCTTGTATTCCCAAGTCGTTCAGCAACACTTTCTTTTTCAAAACAGATGCAGATAAAATGTCAATTAAAAATTGTGATGCAATAATTTGGGACGAAGCATCCATGATTCCCAAAAACGCTTTGGAAATTGTTGATGTTACATTGAAAGGTATTCGTAACAACAATGAATCTTTTAGTAATAAACTAATACTTCTAGGGGGAAATTTTAGATAAATTTTACCGGTTATTAAATTTGGAACAAAAAATACCACCTCAAATGAAACTATAAAATTTCCAACTCAATGGACAAAGCTTAAAATTTCAAATTTACATCATAACGTGAGATCAAATGACCATGATTTTTCGTCTTTACTCATGAAAATTGGTAACGGGGATATCAATAATTTTCAGATTCAAAAAGGATGAACAACTCCAGATATTATCAAAAAGCACACGTCTCTTATATCCAAGAATCCGATGATTTATCAAGCATTTTAGCTAGTCGTAATGATGATGTTCGGACAATTAATGAAAAGATTTAGAATGAAGAGAGAATTTATTTCAGCATCGATTATGCAAAACATAAAGGAACTGATAGAGCACAAGATGATGCTATAATGAATTATTCAATAGAATATTTGAATAGTATAAGAAATCCAGGATTTCCAATGCATAAATTAATTTTAAAATCAGGATCAATAGTAATGTTAATTGAAAATTTATGTACGAAAGATGGATTGTGTAATGGCACAAGACTGAACATTTTAAATCTATAGCAATTTAAAGCTGAAATAATTACGGGTGATAGAAAACATGACAAAATTTTTATTCCTAGAATTGTTTTAGATTCAGGGGGATACACAACACTTCCTTTCCTTTTATTTCGACGCCAATTTCCGATTGTTTTAGCTTTTGCAATGACGATCAATAGATCTCAAGGACAAAGTTTTGAATCAGTTAGAATTTATCTGAATAGATCATTATTTTCTCACGGACAATTAATCGTAGCTCTTTCGCGTTGCAAAAATAAAAATAAAATATGTATCCAAAATGGAAATTCGGATCCTAATACAATAGAAAATATTGTCTGTAAAGAAATATTCGATCAAATAATTGTTTATCTGTTCATAATTCACCAGCTCGTGTCCTTCGCTCTGCTCGAGTCTGCTCCATATCTGATCTCGTTCGCTCGTTCGCTCCACTGTTTGTCTCATCCAAGGATTGATTCTTTTTTATATATCGAAATTCGGTAATCGCGGAAATCAGTCTGGAATCGCTCGGGTCGTGCTGGTTAGTCGTGGTTTTTGCTGAGATTTTCTTCTGTCAAACGTTGGCTATTCCAACCGAGGGACTACTCACGTCAATCTTATTTCAACTCCAGTTCTTTTAGATTATTACTGATTGAGAATTTATGAAATATTTTACATGATCTCGATATTATAAATATACTAATTCTGACAATTTTTGATAAATTTTCGTTAATTGTATTCGAATAGATTAATAATACTACATATCTCTTTGATTTATGATTTCGTTATTATGGAAGTACAATTGGATTCAGAAAAGAATCAATATTTCATACTGAGTCAAATTGTTCAGAAAACTACAAAATATATGGAGAGTATAATATTATTATTGAAGAGTTTTTTTTATTACAGATGATGCATATGCATCATTTTTGAATAAACAAAGTATAATCTGAATATGATTTAATGTCAGAAATGCACATTACAGTTTTTTGATAAAGAATGTTATCAAAACCATTTCGACAAAATGCATACATTCTTTTGTGACCAATGTAATCTATTTTTTGGAAGTAAATACAAAATGTTACGTCATATATGAGAACATAAGAATATACGACCTCATAAACTGTTCAAAATGTGGAGCGATCTTTAAAAGATTTTATGCTTTGAAACGTCATTTTAAAATACACAGTATTATATAATGATCTACATTTTATTCGAAAATAAATTTTACAATAGAATGTTATTATCATGTTTTACTTTTCAGATGAATATGACTAAAAGAGGAATTTCTGAAAATGTGGACAACCCAAATGAAAAAATGGAAAATTTACAGTTTTCATCAATACCATACTTGAAATCAATTGAAATAGGAGATAAATCTGTGTCGGTTTCTAATTATTTCTATATTTGATAAGATATAAATATGAACATAAATTATTCATTTCTACAGATGTATATTTGAATTTGCAAAACTTCATTTTGAATTGTTTTTATTAATTTTTCACGTTTTCTTTTGTGTTTATATAAAATTGAATGATCATGATAACATTTGTCACGTGGTAATTCCGCGATCCAATAATTATTTAGTATAAGTTCGGAAATTATGCCCGCCGCGCGACTGTTAAAATTTACAACTACTCCAACCGATCAACAAAAGGGAGTTCTACCGATTTTTAAGTGACCGGGAAATCACTCAATTACTGAACCATCAATATACGCGCACCGCAGGATTAGACAATTTAGAATAAAAACACTCACACTAATGTTTCACTTTTTTCCAATCTCTTTTTCCACTTCACCAACACCCATACAACAATTGCCCTTCCAAACAATACTGCCTCTCCATTGCACGCTCACACTCGCACACTCGCACACACACACACTCGCACACGCACACACGCATACAATCACCCGTCCATAACCCCTGCGCCCCGCCACCATGCGCCGCAACGCATAGCTCCTGGCCGCTAAGGCCGCTCCGCTACCATTGGGTTATACTCGGTATACACGCGCGGCCGACTAGCGCTAAGGCCGCTTCGCCACCGCTCGACCGACGCGCGAGCGCTCGTTGCGCTTGGCCGATCGCGGCGTGCTTCACGGGAATCCCCGGCCCCTGCGTGGCGCGTCGTGCGCAGCGCGCCGAGCTGGCAACGGAGCGCTCGGTGTTCCAGCAGCGCGCGCGCCCGCCTCCAACTGCCGCCGGTTCCAAGAATACAAGAAAAGCGCGTTTTCCGATTGCGAGGTTCACTTCTCGGGAGCCGCTACTTTTTTCCGCGATGCAACCGTCCTTCGCACTATTGCCCAGCTACGCTCACTCCACGATTCCGAGGATATTTCACCGAGATTACGTGCTGCACGGGGACGCGGCCGCGTTCAGCCCGTACGCGAGATCGACGCGTAGAAACGTTTTTCCTCCGCGACGCGCGCGCGACGATCACGTCCGACCCTCGACAATTGCCAATATTTTGGCCTCCCCGATGTCTCGTACGCGCGCTCTTTTTACGCACGGCCACTGCGAATGCCGCAACTCCACACGTGCACAATGCCCGCCACTCTACCTGGCTTAATCAACTGCGACGCCGATGATCGGTCCTTCTCCGCTTTTATTTTACTCTCGAATATTGCTATTTTTGTAGTTGCAAATACAATCTACCTGTTCCGTCTACCCACACAGTCTCGCGACTCAGCGGATAAATTGTCTCACACACTAATTAATCCGTAGCACGTGTGGTGGCAGCAGCTCCTTATCGCGCGGCTCGCGGCTCGCGGCTCTTGTTCCGGCTCCTCAGCTGAGCGCTCCGCCTTCCCGTCCCCCTCGGATCCCCACAGCCAGCGCGTGGACTCTACAGTCGCGCGCCCCACTCGCGGCCGTACGCTCCGCCCACTCCCCCGCTCCGCTTCTCGCTGCTCGCGCGTTGCGACCGGCCCATTCTACATCGCTGCGGTCTCGAACAGCATTTTCGCTACTCGGCATAAGGCCTACTCTGCAGCCGCGCTATATCCCTCTCGCTTTTTCGTATATTTTCGTTTTTTTTTCTCTCTCTCCGTGTCTAACCATCCTTAGCCTTCATGGCTGAAGCCAATAAACTGAAGCGTGGCAGGGCGGCCCCAGCACTGGAGGGTGCGACATGCACACGCTGTAAACAACCCGCCAGAACTAACGCATACGTGTATGCCTGCATGATGTACCGCGTGTCGTTCCACTCCAAGTGAAGGGGGCCTTACGGAGACTCGGATTAATGACGAGGATGCGACGCTGTGCGAGACCTGCCTACGGGCATCCCTGGAGTCACGTGGTGAGTTGCCGCGCCCCGTACCCCTCCCTGACTCACGTCCTGCCTCTGCCAACTCCGGGTGCACGGACTCGTACCTCTCGACCTCTTCGTCGATGGGGGACGCTGTCTCCATGCTGTTAAGCAGTATGGATGGCATCGGCTCTGGACTCAACGCCAGGTTTGATGCCCTAACCTCCAAGCTTGCGGTACTGGATGACATCCCCTCGTTGGTCGGGAGGGTTGAGCGGATTGAGTCTGAGGTAACGTCGCTTGCCGAAAAGCATAATGCACTGACGCGCAAATTGGATGCTCACATCCCGGCTTGCGCTGCGCCGACCGCTCCTGCTGATGAGGCTCGTTTTCAACAGCTTCACTCTATGAATGTCGCACTCGCGGCGAGGGTCCAGTAACTCTCGGTGGCGGCCAAATCGGTCTCAGCTGATATAGTGCTAACTGGACTCTCTCCTGACCCCGCCACCGACTTGCGCAAGTTGGCCTTCGCTGCACTGCGCTCCATCTACGACGAGCTTCAGCAGCATGACGTCGTGTCGGCACGAATACTTAGGCCGCGTGGCTCTTCTAATCGCCCTGACCCATCGTCAACGCTCCCTGCCGTCTCTGCAACTGCTGGAGCCTCTGCGGGAGCCACAACTCCCACCGCCACCTCAACCATTGCAACGATTCCTCCCTCGACCCCTAGCCGCACAACGATCGTTGTGACCCTGATTTCTCCCGCCCTTGTTGGTGTGATTATCAAGAGGAAAATCAGCTTGCGCAAGGTTCATACTACGGCGATGGACCCTACATTACTCCGGAGAGCTGGTGCCAAATCGCCCCATCCCCCAGACTTCATCAATGTCAACGAATTCCTTCCATCACATGTGTTCAAGCTATATCAAACCACGCGCCTCAAAACGCGTAATCTCGTGCCTAGACCGATGGTATTTCACACGGATGGCAAGGTTTTCGTTAGACGCAGGGGGGAGGCGCCGGTACTCATCGGCTCTTCGGAGGATGTAGATAATTTTTTAGCCCGTCCGGCACAATAATCTCAAACAACTTTACTGTACAAGAACAACCTCTCTCTTACTTGCTCTTTCATCCCTGCTGTACTTAATTTGCGTGCACTGCCATATTCTGCTCGGGCGGAACCTGTGGGCGCTGTGGACAGCCTGAGAGTCTGTCACCTTAATGCTAACTCGATCAGAGCGCACATAGGACATCAGACGCTTTCTGCTATCGCAACCTCTCATTCACCTCATAGCCGTATCTGAAACTAAGCTTGGCCCACATGTTCTGAATAATGACCCTGAAGTCATCTTGAAGGGCTATTCTCTCTTCAGACATGATCGGAGTACGAGGGGCGGGGGTGTAGCGATGTATGTCCATCGCACCCTAACCGCGACGGTTTTCTGTACCTCCACACATGACTGGGCTGATGGCAGGGCTCTTCCGGAGTTCCTCTTTCGTGAAATGAATTCTAAGTATGTCACATTCTTTTTGCTGGTGTAGTGTATAGGCCGCCTCATGCTCCATTCAGGGATGGGACCGACCTCATCCCCAAGCTCACTCTTTACCTACCAGACTATAGCACCAAGGTACTGTTAGGTGACTTTAACGCGAACCAGCTGTCGAACTCGTCTGATGCTCTCCTCCTCAGAGCCCTCCTTGAGCAGGAATCGCTCCGTCTCGTGCCCCATGGTGCTACTTTTCACCGTAACAATGCAGATACCTGGCTCGACCTCTGCATAGTTGATGTGCTGGACACTGTAATAGACTACTGGAAAACTGAGACACCTTTCGCTGACGGACATGACCTCGTTACCGCGACCATTGACTTGAAGGTTGGAAGGCCTGAAGAACGGACGTTCACCTACAGAAACTTCAAAGCAATCAAGCCTGAAGAGCTCTGTGACTTTCTCACCGGACGCGACTGGGCGTGGCTTGAGGGTGAGGCCCGCACTACTGAAACTGACGTGGACCAACTCTACGTGCACCTCCAGGCGGCTGCTGATAAATTTGCCCCTCCCCGAACCTTGAAGGTCAACACCAAGAAACAACCGTGGTTCGACAGTCGCCTGGATGGCCTTGAGTGCAACAAAACTAGACTCTACAGACGGTTCAAGCGAACCCGACTCGACACGGATCTATACGCCTACAGAGCTGCCCGTGACCTTCTCTATGAAAATACCAAGAATGCCAAGCTAGATTTTTACAAGCGCAGACTGGTAGGCCTGTCTGATAGTGGGGAAATATGGAGAGAGCTCAGACATCTGGGACTGGTTCCTGAATCTACTAACAACCTTGGGAGATTTGATGAGGAGGAGATCAACTCTCACTTTGCTAGGATCGCCACTGATCCCTTAGCCCCTAATTTGGTCGACACACTTGACCTCCTGCACGGTGAACCGACCTATAATCCCAAATTTTAATTTGTGAACGTCACAGTAAACGAAGTGAAATTGGCCATAGGTCGGGCCCACTCACAGTCTGTGGGAACTGATGGCCTTCCTCAGAACTTCATCTCCAAGGCACTCCCTGTCATAGCTCCCACCTTAGTAGATGTTTTCAACTCCTCCCTCACTCAATCACACTTTCCTTCCTGCTGGAAAAAGCTGTAGTCCTCGCCCTTAACAAGATCCCCTCTCCCAGTTGTCTTGGTGATTTTCGCCCTATCTCTCTTCTCAATTTTCTCTCCAAAGTCCTGGAGCGACTTGCTTTCAACCAAATCAGTGATTTTTTTGAATCGGAAGGATTACTGGATGGCCGTCAGACGGGCTTTAGACGGGGTCACAGCACGCAGACTGCCTTACTCAGACTGACTGACGATGTCCGTCGGGCCAAGGATATGAGAATGCTGACTGCTCTTCTCCTGTTTGATTTTAGCAAGGCATTTGACACGGTCTGCCATTCCACGCTGCTGCGCAAACTCTCAAAACTTGGTTTCTCAATGGACTTGCTGAAGTGGATAGCCTCATATCTGACGGGAAGGGAGCAGTGTGTTAGGCGTGAGGACGGAACACTCACTGGTTTTTGCGGTCTCATTAGGGGAGTACCCCACGGCTCTGTCCTGGGCCCTTTGCTGTTTGCCCTCTACATCGGTGATGTTTCACTATGCTTTGGACCCGACGTGCACTACTTACTATATGCTGACGACCTCCAAATCTACATGCACTGTCATCTTGATGACTTATTACGTACGCTCGACATGCTGGGGGAGGTCGCTGCCAGGATCGTTCAGTGGGCCCTGACAAATAAACTTGTTCTGAACGCGTCTAAAACTAAGGATATTGTTTTCGGAAGCGAGCATTTCATTGCTCGGCATCCCGCGGATGCATCGGTCCGACTCGTCATTGATGGATCGCCTATAAAACTTGAGTCTTCGGTAAAGAGCTTGGGAGTGATCCTCGACTCTATCTTCTCATGGAGGGAGCATGTTGCTTCGATTACTGCCAGATCCCACGCCCTAATGTACCGCTTACATAATATCTGGAGGAGTACGAACCAGAGGCTCAGGTGTCACCTCATCAAGTAGCTCCTCTTCCCCATCATTGACTACTGCTCTGCTGTGTACTGCGATCTCTCTGGGGAGAGAAACCTGGTTCTCCAACGGCTTATTAATACTGGCATAATATACGTCTATGGGGTGAGAAGGAGTGAGCATATCTCTCCCTACAGGGAGGAGCTAAACTGGCTAATGACATCTACTCGGCGCAGCTATTTCATGACCTGTATGGTGTATAATATCTTCAGGTATGGCAGCCCGTCGTATCTCGCAGAGTATTTCTTCATGAATACCAGTACTCGTCCCTGTAGGGGTGGCTATCGGCCGCAGCTGGTTGTTCCCAGCTACCGCCAGGATTTCCTCCGCAGGTCGTTTCATGTCAGTGCAACTTATCTCTGGAATTTGCTTCCCGCTATTATAACTCATGCCTCATCTCTCTCTGTTTTCAAAAAACTCTTATTTGTTCACCTCCTTGCCTGCTACCGTGGGGAGAGCTTGCACTGCTCTTAATCCATTTAATCATTGGATCATTCTTTTTTTAATCATTTTTTCTAAATTGACTTTTGTTTTTTCTTTTTCTCTACCTCACATAATTCGAACTAAGTTAACCTAATTCATACTGTTAAGTTAGATATAAGTAATTATATGTACTACTGATTATATTGTACAACATAATGTACAGGAAATAAATCCAATCTAATCTAATCTCCGCCGCGGTGACGATGATCCCCCACAGCTCGCTGTCCTCTGCTGCTACGCGCTCCAATCACGACGCCCTTGACGCCAGCAACGACCTCGACTGCAACGCCGACCTCGACAGCAACGACGACCAGCTACGACCACGACAGCTCCAACGGCGACGACGACTCGGCTTGGCGCTTCTGGCTGCTTCGGCTGCGGCGAGGTGACTGTGTCCACCGCGCGGCCCTCTCCCGCGAGCGCGACTGGCCCGTGCGCGGCGCGGCTGCGCAAACGACGAAAACGCGGAATCCGAGTGCGCCAAACCTTGCATTTTCCCTTTGATTCTTCAAACATCCCACAGCTTACCACGCTTTACATTCCATTATTCCTCTCCACTTCGCTACGTAACAATATTACCTCATATTCTCTTTCATGCACGCAGGCATGCTTCTTTTAAACAAATACACCGCTTCCTCTCCTTGCGAGCACCTCCGCTCGTACCGCCACTCCTCATGGCGCCGCTCGCTCGCACGTCGGCGGCCTTTACAAATCGGTCACGTAGATGCTCCCGTCGATCATGTAACAACACATACACATTGCACATTCTTTTCTTCAATACAATTACAGTAAGATTTGATTCAATTTTCAATGAGCTCTATACATGTAATTGAATTGATGTGTATGAGCTCATTTTCAAGTAACCGACCAAGTACCATGGCCTGTAGATGGCGAGGCGTTGAGTCACGCGTTAAAGGTATAGCGCGGCACTCTCGCAAGAGAGTTAGCGTTCTACCGTCTATAAGAGGAAGCTTGGACGTTAGGCAACTCGCACTTTCGCGGTCAATCCTAATCTCCAATTTGGTCATTCAATACTGGAGTGTACTTTTTGAACAATTCTATGTCTAATGAAAGGATTTCAATGTGTGCACTTTAGATTGGATAGTACTATGGAACCCTTTCCAATAATACGTACAGCTTCCTGACGAAGGTTGAAATGTACGTGTTCTTGAAATATAAATGCATTTCTGGACTTTGACCTGCAACGGTCAAAAAATGCATTAATTATATGCAATTTAGATGTCCAAATCAAATAAAGCCAAGAGACGCTATCAATGTAAGTCCAGGAAGAGATTCCTGGAGCGTCAGGCCAAGAGAGAAGGGGAGTCAGGTGAACTACCTCCATCATCCAGAAGATGGGAGAAGGAGCTTGCTCAGCATCAACGGTACGAAGCCGCGCGCCTGCGGGGATGTGATGCACCATACATCCTAGAGTAACGTGAGTTCGATCCTTCTCCCATAAGGGGCCCC
Organism: Aphelinus certus; assembly: GCA_020882725.1. Classification (NCBI taxonomy): domain Eukaryota; kingdom Metazoa; phylum Arthropoda; class Insecta; order Hymenoptera; family Aphelinidae; genus Aphelinus; species Aphelinus certus. The sequence continues at coordinate 14,517 of JAJGXB010000177.1, forward strand.
TAGATGGCGAACGACTTCGCGCAAGAGAAATGCGCGAGCTAGCATATAAGTATAGGCCCACCGGGGCATTGAAATTATCTTTTGGCACAAATACTCGGGACTCTGTGGGGATTGTCCGAACCCAGGTGGGTTCGGCGCTTCCCTTAGTTAGAGACGTCAAGGAAGTGATCGGGCAAATAGAGTGTCCGGCGATCCTTGCCGTACCGACTTAGGGTTAGTGGTCATACCTCTTGCTGAGAGTATAGAACGCCTCCCCTGGCTAAATCCTTGGGAGCCGCGATATGCATAGCACCTTCAGCTTGAGAATGGTCTAGAGCCGTCCCATGGGTGTAAATTCATTGAAGCTAATTTGTATTTTATTGAAAAGAAATTTCTTGCGTTTTAGTTAATGTATGAAATGCGTTTTCATTACAGAATTGTGAGCGAGCGGGAAAGGAGGTACCTCTTCTAAAACGGATTCTGAATATAATTCCATAAATCAAATTCTTGATGTATATTTTCTTATGGTTACATAATTTGTGTAGTTGTTTGGCGCAAAATCTCAAACGAGCATTCTTTTGATTTTATCTCTTAAATTTTACTTACTAGTTTCTCATGGTATATATTTACATATTTTTGTTGAATAGTTGTAAGAAAACAAATGCAATGTATATTTTAATAAAGTTGAGCAATGAAGTTAGTAATTCGTGGAGAGTTCAGTGAGTCCTGTTCTCCTGATTTACCAGCTACCTTGGATTTTTCTCTTATGATACAACTAAAAGGAATGGATGGCTTCTTTTGCTGAATATATAACAAATTTTACTAATCTTAAATTGAAGCATTCCTGGTGTTATGTACTTATTCAATTATTCCCCTACAGGTCTATAAAAAAAACTTATATGAAACTTCGTTAAAATAGAAACGAACCTTAACAAACCTTTAGACTGCCGGAGAATCAATATATTGATGCGCCTCATGATTCCACACTTTGTGTATGATCAATCATTGATATGAGGTACCTTAAATACCAGTTTTCTGAGGGCGATATGCTCTTCCGAATCCCGGCAGACTAGAGGGTAACATGCCCTAATGTAGGTAGCTCTGGTATCCAATATATACCTCCCTAAAACCATTCTTCACTCGTAAACTAGTTATACCTAGCTTTAGAAAGGTTCACTACTCTTCCGTCTGGAATATATTGTCAAAGCAATATCGTCTTGTTTTAGTTGTATTTAGTATAATAAATTGCACATAAAGCAATATCTGATCCAGTTATACATTTCAGGTATTTCCAAAATCTTTCTTATGATTAATAAGATTAGAGAAACTTTCCTGATTTTTGAAGTGTTGACCCGCTTCATCGGTACTATGATAAATTTTCTTTGGTTTGTATTCTTTACCCAGATAATTCATGATTATTTCTTGGTATACATGAACTGCAATTGTGTCATGAGATAAATTATCTGAAATAATAGCCAAACTATTGTGTTGAAGTTCATTATTTCTCTGAAAGTAGATAACTACTGTGAAAATTGTTGCCTGATTATTATTCCAGTGGAAAGATTGAGTTGAATTTTGTACAACAAAAGCATAATTTTCAGCGAAATCAAAACAAACTAAAAATTCTCCTTCTAACAAATTTTTTTTTCCAAATCATGAATGAATACAGACTGTTTTCCGGCAAAAAAATCGTGAGTTTTCAATTTCATTAATTTGTCACCCAAAAAGTTCAGATATTCATATGTGTCGACAGATTGTGTGACAATTGAGCAACAATCAGTTTGCATCCACGTTTCAAATTTCACATTATGAATATTATTATCATTAAAACGTTGGAGTAAGATCTCTTCAAGCCCAGCTGTACTCGGACAATCCAAACAGTTCCCTAAGAAACACGCGTCCAATGGTTTGGCACATACAATTGCATTAATGCAGTCATGATAATTTTTTAGTGGAATGCGTGTGTTTTTTGTCAAATTTTCCACTACTACCTGCTAGAATACAATGGGGAGGTTTGAGCTGTGTGAATTTACTGTACCCTATTATAACATTCTCATACTCTTTCTTGAACTTAGCATAGAGCTCTAATAAGTTACATAGCAACAATCGCTTCTGTACATGAACTCGCTCATCATTATAATTTTTTACCAATAAGAAATCTTTCATCCCAGGCATCAATCGACTATTATCGTCACCTTCATAGAAACTTTCAACTAAAGATACTGTTTCATCAGGTATTATTTTGCCTTTCTTTGCAATAGGTGATGTTAGAATACCATTTCCAGTCATTAGTTTTTGAGCTTTTTTTGCTTTCCATTCTGAGCAAGAAAACTCTCTTTGAAGCTGATCACGACTCCAATATTTTGGTGTAAGAGTAAGCAATAAAATTCTTTCCTGTTTGTTCTGGGTCTCTCGAAATTTTCTTTTATTTGCTCGAGGACAGTTACACCTGCTCTATGATACTCATCAGTGCAGTTTTCTCGACACGGTTTATATTTCTCACTGACTGGAGAGAACGGATCATTTGTACTATTTTCTTTCTTCAAAGATGAGGATAATTCTAACCTACATTTCAAGCAAACTTTCGCAACTGCAGGTATTGATGGATATGTGTGTGCAAATGATAGGGGTGTGTGCAAATGACTCGGTTTCTGAAAGGGATTGACACATTTCAGAAATTGAACTCCAACCATCTTGTTTCAATATCGAAACGTTAACTCTTTGTGGCTTAGTGGTCAATATATTGACCACCTGTTTCGTCTGAGATTTTTGCGTATAAAAACTGCATTTACAGGTATATATCAGTGATTATACATTCCTCTATCAGCTAAGATGTTTTCTATCATATTAAATAACAAAACTTGATATTCATTGAATTGTTAATTAGTTATAGATGAACAAATGGTGAGAATAGCTCTCTTTTGAAGTAAAAAATCAATTTTAGCTTTGTTTTTTAGTCAATCATTCCAAAAATTGTTTTTACAGGGTTTTTAGGGTCGCTGATTATGAATCTGAAGTCAGAAAATTGAAATGTTAACATCCAAGATGGCGGATCCAACATGGCGGACTCACTTTTCCAAAAAATAGACGTAAAGCACTAAAAACTTTTTCTCGAGGGTTTTTGGGGTCACTGATTACGAATTTGGAGTCAGAAAATTGAAATTTCAACATCCAAGATGGCGGAATCAACATGGCGGACTCGATTTTCCAAAAAATAGACGTACAACACTGAATACTTGTTCTCGAGGGACAAGATTTTAGTGCTCTCCGTCTATTTTTAAAAAAGTATGTCCGCCATGTTGAAACCGCCATCTTCGATGTGGAAATTTTATTATTCTGACTTCAGATTCGTAATCAGCGACCCCAAGAACCCCCGAGTACAAGTTTTTAGTGCTCCACGTCTATTTTTGGAAAAGTATGTCCGTCATGTTAAATCTGACATCTTGGATGTGAAAATTTCATTATTCTGACTTCAGATTCGTAATCAGTGACCCCAAGAACCCCCGAGTACGAGTTTTTAGTGCTCCGCGTCTATTTTTGGAAAAATATGTCCGCCATGTTGAATCTGCCATCTTGGATGTGAAAATTTCATTATTCTGACTTCAGATTCGTGATCAGCGACCCCAAAAACCCCCGAGTAATAATTTTCAACGTGATATATTGAACAGAAAAATGTGAGACACAAAGGGTTAAACGTTCAATAGGGACAGATTGATGAACAGAGAATGTTAGTTCTGGACAATCTCTTATTGAATCTCGATATATTGTTAAGCAGAATCAAATAAGAATTTTTTCAGTTATAAAGATATGAATTTGGCGTTTGTAACGGATGACTTTACAGCTTTCACCGGACGAATTCAATAGCGAGCATGAAAAATGGTAGCCTTCTGGCGGACAAATTGAGAGATAGTCCTTTATTCAACAGACACAAATTACTTAGTATGGATATTGAATCGAGCGCGTGGCGTCAGCGCGGCGCGGCACGGCGCGGCTCGGCCCGACGCGTCGCATTTTCTCATGTTCGCTACTCAATTACTCGAATACAAAAGAATAGCGTGTATTTTTTAAGGTCTATATCAACGTAAAGAAACCTCAGCTTTCGATCTAGACTACTTAAAGAATTAAAAAAATAGGTTTTTGAGATATGGACTGTTTTATGTTATTTTTGTGAAAATGTAAAAAATTTGGAAAACTAAATTCACCATCGGAAAGCTAAGAAAAAACAACATTGATAGCATATCCAACATTATTTAGATATGGGTCATATATAGTCGAAAACAAGCGTCGAAAACGTGAGGTCTTAGCGTCCGCGCGCCGGCTCTGGAGAGTTGACGTAAAACGCCCCATATACAAAATAACATCTTCAGGATAGAGGTTTAACTTTTGTTTGTATGTTGAGTGAAAATACAAAACAAATACACTGCCCATCGAGAATCTGTGAAAAACGGGCCCGTGGCAAGTATGTATTTGTTAATTCCATTGACTGAAAAAAATGGAAAAAAGAAGTGAAACAAAATAAATACTTCATCTATTCTTCAATTGAAGAATGAAAATAATATCATGATGTACAATTGTAACATTTAAACTTTAAGAATTGTAATGTGAAAGTTCCATTCATGTAGTTATCATTGGGATTTGAGATTCTAGTAGAATAACGTGAGCTGAACTATGAGAAATATAATTTCGATTAAGGAATATTTTATTTGATTTCAAATTATCATGAATCGAATACTGAACCCTTACAAAGTGGTACTACTTGACATAGAATTTCGATTTTAGTACTTTCTATCTCAACTTTGGTAGATGTATTTGAAATGTATGTAACTACTTGACATGGATTTTCGATTTCAGTACGTTCTATCGGAACATGGATGAATTGATCTGGAGTGCATTGACATTTGACAACAGGTCGTGCAACAATTTCTTGGTACTTGTATACTTCGAAAAAATATCAGTTCCGTATAAGGCTAATCGCACTAGTTGGATACTTGTCAGTTGATGCTAGATTTCGCTACTTTCTCATGTCATCATTGAAAAAATAAACTGGAATATATAACGATAGTGTTTTGGTAAAGATGTATATTGAAGTGATAGATCGGTATTTCCAAAAAATATATTAGATTTGAATCATATTAATCTTACATGCATTTGGGATGGACTGAGATCAAACAGACATTTCCAAATTTCATTTTGCATGAAAAAATTTAGTTTCCTAAGAATTTATTTAATATTATCTTATATGCATTTGAATGTACTGAAATTGAAGACATTTTCAAAATTCTTTCTATTTAAAGAAATTGAGTAGAAGAAAAGTTTATCGGACTACGAACCAAAGGATACGGAACATACTTGTCGTCCGCTTATACCTTTTTCAAAGGTTCATTTTTTACTATGAAAAAGAAAAATTGCTCGAGGAGTATTTTAATTGATTCCAACCATCTATAATTTTTCTACTAAACTCATACAAAATTATATGAGTTAAGTACTTGACATGGATTTGTGATTTCAGTACTTTCTTATCTCAACATTAGCAAATTGATCTGCATTGTCATTTTCAATGGTGGCAAGGATCAAATGTACATTGAAAAATAGTATATGCACATACATTATTTTTTGATCGAATTTCATATATATTCATTATATTCTTAGAAATTCCTGGATATTTATAGAACGAATTCGTTCAGAGGAGAGATAATGTTCCTGAGTATTTCGGAACAATTACTGATAAGACTCACGAATTAAATATAATTGCTTCATTTACTATTGAAGATCAAATTGATAGAGAAATGGAAATAGAAATTACTGGAGATCTTCAAGAATCTGGTATTAAAAAACATGCATTATAAATAATTTTACAAATTTGAATCATTCATTGGTTGAATCATTATAGTCTTCGTTATAATCAGACAGGTAAAACGTATGCAATCATCGTTAAGGAGAGCAAATGTATCGAAATTTTGATAGAAAAAGAAACGGATTTCCAAAAATTGATGGAAGGCTCAAAAATTTTTTTGGTAATTATATTATATATTTATATACATATTGTAACGGTCAGAACGCAAAAGTATGAGCAGATGAGTACATTTACAAATAGGAATAGTATCCGTCATAGCCGTGTTGGTCGTGTGGTAGAGTACGAGATTTATGATCCTGCGGACCGGGTTCGATTCCCATTCAGGACATACATTTTTTTCGGGGGAAATAAAATTTCCAGGTTATCAACATAAGTAAAGTAGACCAAATCGGAACATGGAGCGAAAAGTCGAAAATCGAAATCGAAAAAGCGGAAATCGAAATATAAAAGTAATAAAGTCGAAATTTAATTTGACCACCAATTTACGTAGATTCGTCGGGAAAAGACCATGGAGGACGAGAGAAAAACTTCGATCGAAATAGAGGGCGGTAAAAGCGCGGATAAAAAATTTCGAAAGCATATTCAAATTCACCGCGAAGAAGATCCTAATTGGAAGGGGAAAAGAAAGGACCATGAAAGGAGGCGACGCGCAGAACGAGTCCTGCGCAACAGAGGCGGTGGGAGAGGTCTCCGAATATCCCTTCCACTTGTCATTGGGTATAAATAGGGCTCCCGGAGAGGACTCGGTCACTTGATCCAGAACCACACTAGAGAGCAGTCGTCGAAGGAAGTCCAGAAGCAAACATAATCAGGAGAGAGGTACAACGGTAACATAACCTCATAAATTATCCATATCCTTGAGAGACGTCTATTACTGGAGTAGTTGATAGCCGGGGTGGCCCGCTGTCAATGAACAAGTGACTCTCTCATTCAATCATTCGAAGTGTAAGTTCCGGGAACTTAGTTCGAAATGAATGATTGAAGCTCACCCATCCCATTGAACGCAAATACTTAAAGATACGCAATTGAACATCAGAGTAGGTGTTAGTCAGGGTGTCCTGCTACAACTGAAACGGTGGCGGGAATGTAAAACTGGAGTAGGGGACATAGATCTCTGTTTGAAGAGGTTTAACGTTACTCTAAGTAGAGTGAGTGACTAACAAGTAGCATGTTTGAAAATTCTGATCAACTTTTCAAGAATTCATATGTTTGTTTGGACAACCCATCCTGTAGAAACTTCTTATATTTTACACAAAAGAAAAAACAGAGAATAAGCCTGAGAATAACGATAATAAATAACGTGGGAAACCTGAATGAATCTGTCATAGTTCAATATATCGGATGAACGGAGTAGGTTACGAAAACTTCAGACGATAAGTACTGGTATGATTCATTTGGGCAATCACGACAGATACCTGATGATCTGGCAGTATGACCAGTGTTATGCTGTTCTAATCGTTTGTCAAAGTTAAGAGTTAAGAGTCTATGTAATTCCCAGCGAGGAGTAGTTAATGAAAGCCGTTGAGAATTATATGGATTCGGACTTTGAAAAAGGATCTTAGCCCGCGTATTCCGGAAACGAGTTATGATGCTATCACACTTTGGTTGGAAGGAGTAGGAAACGGAAGCCCCAATTATAGGTGAATGAATAGTTACTTCATTTTTGAATCCTTTCATCATGAGTTGTTGATAAAATCAGATATTTCAATTTTCATATACATAAAGTCAAGTTCCTTCAAACGAATAAAATTGAAAGTTGATTGAATCATTTCCTAATCCTAAAATTAGTATGTATTTTATAGGCAATAAATATTTTCATGAATGATGAATGTTATCTGACTTATGTGTTTCAATTTGACCTCTGATATGATCACCACTACGAACCTAGTTTATTTTTAAGACAACGAATCCTGATCCTGCTGTTCCAGATCGGACTAATTGCACTGTATAGTCCGCAACGAGGATAAATGAAAACGTTTACTTTAAGTTTAGCGATGAATAATTAAGTTGGCGTTTGAATTAATATGTATATTAATTTATTTTTTAAAATTTTTATCTAAAGCATGATTAAGAAAAAAATAATGATGAACAATAAATAGAGACGAGACATTATTATCACCGTTTATTCAAACCAAAATCAAAATTTCAAAGTAAGTTTATAAAATAACATAATATCACAAATTCAAAAAATATACAAAATCGAAACAATAGATTATTTTCAGTAAACACGTTTAAAAACAATGTATTATACAATTAATACAAAGTTATGATCAATTTTATTATTTGTTACTACGTATTGTTTTGAATATATTGTTTTTAATTGTGTTTGTGGAATGGGCCTATATTGTATACGTTATTTACGTATATATTGTGTCACGGGTACTTTGTACCGTGAGGTCTCCCTGCCCAGGCAATTACTATTATTTATATAGCGCCAGCGAGAGCAGAGCCGAGCGGCCGACAATAAGGTAAGAGAGAGACAGAGAGAGCGCGAGAGAGAGACGACAACAGCGCGACATCACCGCCGCGCCGCGGCAGCTACAGGTGCCGGGCGGAAGCGGGCAGTGTGTGCCCGAGCGCGAGCGCAATCGGAGCAATCGCCCTTATTTCGCCACGACCAAATCGACCCCGAACCCTTTCCGCGCCCGCGCCACGTGCTGTGCCTATTTGTGTGTGCACCTGTGCCCCGTGCCCGTGTGTCAGGCATTAGCGCCGACACCCCGAGCAGCTACATCGCGCCACGGCCGAGACGAGAGCCACGTGTCCAGCGCCAGCCCCGGCTCCGGAACGCCGGCATTTTCATTTTTCGTGGCATCATAACACGGCGCGCATATACAGCGAGTCAGCGAGCGGCCGTGTATACGAGCATAGCGCCGAGCCACGCGCGCCCGCGGGACTCGACAAAGGCGCGCGCGCGCATATACACAGTGAAGCAGCGAGCTGCCGTATATATAGATGTACCGTCGCGCGTGCTTCTCGCGAGTCGGTAAAGGCGTACGCCCGCACACGCGGAGCCCGGCGGCGCAGCGGTACCCAACCAGCACAGTGGTAGTCAACCTCCACAGTAGTGCTCAACCGACGCAGGAGTGCTCAACCAGCACGGTTACCAGCCGTATCGAACAGCAGCAATCAGCTGTTCGATACGGGATCGAAACACACAGCGTGCGAAGGCATACGGAGCCTAAATAACGTTCGTCTCCGGTTATAACAATTAATTTGGCGACTCGTAAAGACGCGGTGAATTAAAATAAGCCCCTTTCGCCGTCATCGTTTAAATTAATTATTTATAATTCGACAAAGTTGTCGAACCGGAAATAATTTTAGGAATTATATTTTCGAATTATAGATATCGAGGATATAGATATCTAATTATAGATTATAGAGATTATAGATTATAGATTAATTATAGATTATAGAGATTATAGATATCTAATTATAGATATCGAGGCACACACTCAATACGAGTTTCGCGTGTGAGTCAAATACTTTTGTGTACTGATTTACAGATTTTTTCAAAAGTTTCACATATTTCAAATTTGCTTTGAAAGGGTTGTCGACACTATAGAGTGGGGAAGTATTTCAAGGGGAATTATTTTCAAACGACAACAAGGAATGGCCTTGTGTTATTTTTGTAAATTAAGGAAAATTAATTCAGTGACATAATAATTTACTAGCGTGCGAAACAAGACCTTACAAGGAATTTAAAATTTTTTCAAGTAAGTTTAAGCAAGTTTTGCAACTAGTGAAATTTTTTCCGCTTGAGCCAAGGAACCTCAAGCAAGTTGAGATTCCTTGAAGACGTTGAGAACTCAAGCGAGAGAATTTACTGATACGACTCACGCACGCAGCTCGTACATCACTGCCGAAAGGAGCGTGATAAAATAGAATTAAGACAATATTGAACATTATATAAAATATTGCGAATTCGAACATACGACTGCGTACGATTGCGCATTAGAATAAATAAGCGAATCCAAAGCGACCGCAAGAAAATTTTGCGAACCAGCGTACAATTGTCTTCCGTAAGTTCAACAAGCGTACCACCGGAAGGAAAATGGCGAGCGGCATCGATTTCGATAGCAAATACTTCGATTTAACAATATGGATCACCACGTTGAGTCAAGAAGGGTTCGACGAAGCACTCCAAAGGCTTGAGCTCCTAAAAACGGAAAGCGAGCGCGAAAATATGCAACGATTAATACGCAGATTAATGGGAGAATATACCGCGAGCGACTTCGTAGCAAACGAGTTATGCAAGACAGCGGAGGCATTGCGTGCGCATAGAGACGACGCACTAATAGAGTTCACAGAAGAGCTCGGGAAAACACACGCTCCGAACATATTGAGCAGAACGAAGAGCGTGAGAACTCACGGCTAACAGAAGATACCGGGAACGCGTCGGCAGCGGAGCAAGCCAACACAGCTGACGAGAACACGATTGAGGATGACGCCTGCGGATTGGCGAACTCAAGCAGACTGTCTGCAGCGGCGGCAGAATCCGTAAGACAACCAGCTGTGACGACACACACAACAGCTGACGCGCCGACGACATACAGCTTGCCAGCGATCAGTGTGGCGTCGACAACGACTGTGATAGCCACGTCTCACAGAGGCAGCTCCTACACAACGGCGCCGATTGTAACAACGCGAGCGACTGATGCAACTGTGGACACGGTACTATGCACGCTAAACGGACAGGTGCAGGAAGTACCACGCGCGATTGCAGCAGAAATCGCGCGACTACAGGAAGCAAGAAGAGAAGTAGAACTGGAACGCAAACGCTTGCAAGAAGAACGCAGGCAACAACAAAGATTGGCGCACAGTACGACCATGCCTGGAGCGCAGCCGACGCGCAACAAACGCTCGATATGTCAAACGTACAGCGGACAAACGGACAAACCGCAAATGGAAACAGAGCGCCGAGACGTAACGTTAACATACAAGACACATTTGCGATAAATTACTTCAACGCGTCCGAAGAATCGCAAACGAACGCGACAACACAAGCAGCACCGATTAATGCTGCGAGTGCGCCAGCAAATACTCCGACGATAGCTCGCCAAAACAACGTCAGCGACTCGACGTTACGCCCAGCCTGGGAGGGGGGAGATCCCAATGCGCCCGCATACGGTTGGCCTTCAGACTCCCGGCAGACGTTCGCAAACGGCATGGTCGTGGACGTCGGTCGGACGGTTCGCGCGTGGAAGCTCCGATTCTCGGGCGAGCTAAACGAGATGAGTATCGAGGAGTTCATCCAACGCGTCGAGGAGTGTAATGGCTCGGCGAACCTTAATGACACCGAGTTGCTCAACGGGTTGACGGAGCTGCTGTCAGGTGTTGCGCTACAGTGGGCACGACGTACGAGGCACAAGTGGCGTACATGGCCAGATTTTTGCGACTCAGCAAGGTTGTGCTACGGCATTGACCAACACTTCCAACACAGACTTGTGCGCGAGGCGGAACGTCGCACGCAAGGCCGAGAAGAGCCAGCGCGCGATTACATCTTCCGGCTGCTGACAATTTTGGACAAGTTGAACCCGCAGTGGCCGCCGGAACAGCAGTTAGACCTGCTGTATCGAAACCTGTTGCCGGCGCTACAGAGACTCATACCACGAGAAAAGGTCGTGGATGTGGACTCTCTGTTGCTAGAAGCACGCCGCGCAGAGTATCTACTGGACGCGGAGTGGACATACAGACCGCCGCCCCCGCCAGATCAATGCTTGCTGCCCGAGGCTGCGTACAAGCCCGCAGCCAAAGAGCAAAGCTCGAGCGCCGTAGTGAGGCCAGAGCAAAAACAGAAAATCGCGGCCGTCGAAACGCCGCGTGGCTTGTCGGCGGAAGACATCACGCGTCTCGTGACGCAGGCTGTGCAACAGCAAATCAAGAGTCTCAAGGTCGCACGCGAAAGTGAGACCAGGAGCAGCAGCACGACGCCGCCGCCACCGCCGACGATTGCGCACCCGCCGAAAGCAAACGGGAACGCGCAAAATGCCGGCTCACGAAACGGCCAACAAAAGAAGTCGAGCCGGAGAAACAACGGTGAGCGTTTAGTGCTCATGAAGCCACTCTTAGGCCCGGACCGGCGGAACGCGGGCAATGTACCCTCCGGGCACTATAGTTGGCCCGTTGCTCTTTACGGACACGCCGGAAGGAGCACTCCCCGCTGACGATCTGACTCGGCCAATCAGCCCCTGCGGGCGATATTGGATCCCGAACGTCGACGTGGGAGGGTACCACATCCGAGGCCTCGATGACTCGGGGGCAACGCGTACCGTGATGGGACCGCTAGGGTTGCAAATTGCGACGGAAATCGGTGCGAAGATCTTCCCTTACGATGGACCAGGCGCAAGACTAGCCTCGGGCGCCCCCGCCCGAATCCTTGCCCAGGTCGCGCTCCCGGTGAGGATTGGCATTGTTGTGCACGACATGCCAATCATCATCCTGGAGCACTGCGATTACGACATCCTGTTGGGCTCGGACTACAGGCAGTTGTTCAACGCGCAGGTCGATCCGTGGAATCGCACGTTGACCATCGTAGGCGACCCAAATGCCATCCCGCTGGAACTCGCCGCCCTCAATACCGGCAATCAGCTGGCGTCAATTGGCCTTGCCGATCTCTCGGAGATCCAGGACCGAGCGCTGGCGAACCTGATCGGGAAATATCGCGTGGTGAATGGCCCACGGATCGGCTGCACAGATTTGATCGAGCATAATATCGAGCTCACGTCGTGCAGGCCGATCAAGCAGAAGTTCTACCCGGTCTCAAAGAAGATCGAGGAGGAGATGCACAAACAGGTGCGTGATCTCCTCAACGAAGGCATTGTAGAGCCTTCGAACAGCAGCTGGGCAAGCCCTATTGTGATGGTGCGCAAAGCCAACGGCGAGTTCCGCATGTGTATCGACTATCGCAAGCTGAACTCTGTCACGCGGACGAGCGCTTACCCCTTGCCACGCATGGATGCGATCTTGCGAAAGCTGCGTGGGGCCCGCTACATCAGCACCATCGATCTGAAGATGGCATACCACCAGATCAAGATGGCCGCTGGGGCAAAGCCGATGACGGCGTTCACTGTGCCAGGTATGGGACTCTTCCAGTTCACCAGATTACCATACGGGGTATCTGGTGGCCCGGCCACATTCCAGGAGCTTATCGATGGACTCATAGGGCCTGAGTTAGAGCCCTATGCGTTCGCATACCTCGACGACGTGATCATATGCACGGAGACCTTCGAGGAGCACCTGGAATGGCTCGAGCATATCTTAAAGAAGATATT
>JAJGXB010000178.1:5335-18769 GCA_020882725.1 Aphelinus certus
TAAAACATGAAATATATGGAAAAATCAACGATTATCGACTTTTCACTCTGTGCTTGGATACTGAAGCAATAATAACATGTATCCAAGCACAAAGACAACAAATGCAGTATAATTGGACGACAATTCAGTGTCAGAATTGATTTTTACTCATGAAAACTTCAATTCTGAGCATGTGTCGACCAATATCATACAATAACCAATAATATTAAAACTTATCTACTCACAGTTTTCTTCTAACTTCAATGCAGTTTCTGGCTCTGTACAGCATACCTGGAACACAAAAATTATCACAAAGAAACATCTTTCAAACATATATGAAGAAAGAAAAAGGTTAAGTTTACTTATCTTAATTCCCTTGCGTCTTGAATGAAAATCCATTAGCTGCTGCACACGATGCAGCTCCAAACTTGCAGGTGAACACTGTGGTGAAAATTAATCTGGAAACTTTTCTTACAATTACTCAAACTGTAGTAAGTGAGCAATGTCTATTTGATGAGTACACATCACATGTCAAACTAAATATGGTGTTTACAAACGACGCTTATGGTAATCTGCAGCGCAGTACCTGTGTTACCGACTCCGCCCTGCAGGTTGCATAGGTGTCGTTTGTAAACACCATATTTAGTTTGACATGTGATGTGTACTCATCAAGTAGACATTGCTTACTCACTACAGTTTGCGTAATTGTAAGAAAAGTTTCCAGATTAATTTCCACCACAGTGTTCACCTGCAAGTTTGGAGCTTCATCGTGTGCAGCAGTTAATGGATTTTCATTCAAGACGCAAGGGAATTAAGATGAGTAGACTTAATCTTTTTCTTTCTTCATATATGTTTGAAAGATGTTTCTTTGTGATAATCTTTGTGTTCCAGGTATGCTGTACAGAGCCAGAAACTGCATTGAAGTTAGAAGAAAACTGTGAGTAGATAAGTTTTAATATTATTGGTTATTGTATGATATTGGTCGACACATGCTCAGAATTGTAGTTTTCATGAGTGAAAATCAATTCTGACACTGAATTGTCGTCCAATTATACTGCATTTGTTGTCTTTGTGCTTGGATACATGTTATTATTGCTTCAGTATCCAAGCACAGAGTGAAAAATCGATAATCGTTGATTTTTCCATATATTTCATGTTTTACTCTATGTGAGTAAGACATGAAAGTAAGATTTGTTGCATGTACACGCTATTTACTCCTTCTATATGTTTTCTAGGATAGAATGTGATGTGGTGGAGCGTTGGACCCTAAAACTCTGCATACTCTCTATTCTTGTCACCAAGAAACACCAAAAAAATTTTGGTCAAGATTGGTGACCCGGAGGTAGTAGACTCTCCTTGTAAGATTCATTCAAAATTCGTAAAAAAGTGTTTTTTTTTAATTTTGATTAATAGTATTCATCATCACAAATATATTTTATATAATCATGCGCAAGCCTGATCAGTAAAGGAAGATAAACCCTTGCAATATTAGCTAAATATACTTTTTGTGATTCTACATACATTAAGAAACTAAAAAACCTAAGTAAACTTGAACGAAATATTGATAAAATGTTAATGAAATTAACATATTAAACGATACAAGTTATATTGTCGGCTGAGGGGAGACAGATGTCACCTGAGATATAAGGGAATAAAGAGCGTCATCTCAGATATAAAGAAATGAAAAACTCCTTCTGAAGTTGAAGATTAATCAATTCACGCCATAAAAGCCCATGTTAAATATTTAATTTTTATTATAGCGTTCGTATGGAAAGGAAGATGGTGACCCATGATATTCTTCGGCCCAATTGAAAGTTGGTTGTGCTTGGTACATTCTTCAAGAATTTCAACTCATTCTATCGTATTATAAAAACTCGCTGCAGTCACCTTAATGCTTCACAACTTTTCTCGATACTTCATTTTCGATTGTTATTAGTATCAGCACATTGATTTCGGGCCCTCGACTCATTTAGATTTTGGTGATTTACTTGTTAGATGAATTTCAAACGTGAAGTAGTTTGTAGAGTTTTATAAACATTAAAAAATTTTTTTAATGTATATCAGTGCTAATAAAAATAGGAAATGACGCAAATAATGCGGAACTGTTGATAAAATGTATCGGCCTGAGATGACGTTTTTTATTCCATACTACTATATCAGAAATGACGCTTTTCTCAACTCTGATATTATCGAAATTTTGTAGAAAGAGTTATTTAAACATTCATCGACACTTACCACATGATATTTGATCAATATCAACTTTGACTGCAGTATCATCATTTGTTTTCTCCTCTGAGAGACCTTCCTTTGAAGACACACCCACGAACAAGTGTACATCAGCTTCATCTTCTGTATTTGTTACTGGGACTGGGTTTTCTTACATTTCCTGATGGGCGGTATTCTGAATAGACTTGTTTTCGCGGTTTGTTCCTTCAGATTCTACGTCTACAGAATAGATATAGTTTCATGTTGCATGTATGGTGGAGAAATAGAATAAGGTAACCGCAGCTAATAAGTATATTATGCAATAGTACATTTACAACTAATGTGCAATATCTGTGATTCTTGTACGAGTAGAATATTCATAGTTCACTCACAATTCTTTCAAACAAAAAAGGAACTTACGATATCTTTTGACACGTTTTCAAAACAATTCTTTAAGAGTATAAATTATCTGGGTCTAATCTCACAATCATACTTTGAAGTTCTTGATCATCATCTGTGCTACAGGTTGAAGCTAGAAATAATAAATTTCAATCATGTTAATGTTTCTAAAAATATTATCTTGACTATTAACAGAATATCTATTGTTTATAAATATTGTACACTTAAACGTATTGGGAAAAATCGGCTTCGAATACAAATGCAATCGGTTTTTGAGAAACATTTCATTTGGTTGAGAAAACTCAGGTCATCACATGTAGAAAATGTATCAATGTATAAAATTAATGAGAAAATATTATTTGAAAATGGTGGTCATTGGAACAGTTGATCATACGGAAGATTAATTTTCTAATGTACTATTTCAATTGGAATTTTCGTTAGCTTTTTCATTTAAAAATTTAGTTTTCTTTTCAATGAGTCATTGATTAAAATTAAAGTTGATCCAATGAAATATTCTTCCTTTTAATTGATAATGTCAGATTAAGAAAATGCTATTCTAATCAAGGACATTGAAATTAAATGCAGGTTTCAGTGCACCATCATGGCGTTCTGATTGAAATCTCAAATCATGACTGAACATTTTTTCAATACTTGTGCAAAATAAATTATTTTACGTGTTTTACAAGTGTATTGAACGATATTCTATTATATACGAGTACGTTTATTTACTTTGAATTTTTCATTTATGAATAACAAATATTCTATTGTGTCTTTTTAAATACGAAGAATCGACATAATTAATAAACTCATATAGGAGATAAAATGGCATTTCACGTTCTTGTGCATATTTTAAATGTCCCTAAAAGAGCACTCGTCGGATAAAATATTTCAAAATTTCAAATACTAGTTGCTCAATATACTATTTATTATAGAAGAAGTGTATTCAAACGCATTGCTGAGGAATTTTTAACTTATAGCCGATGAGATGAATTTCAGTATTTAAATCCTTACCCGTTTCATCATTATTATTCTCGGATTCATCACTATCTTCTGCATTACTATCATATCCATCACTTCTGGTTTTCATTTCAGTTCGGGATTCCATTTCATCCTCTGCTCGTGAAACATTTATGAAACGTTTCAGTTCATTAGCAGCTTGAGTTAAAAAATCGTCACAAGTGAGGCGACCATCTTTCAAATCTTGCCAAGCTTGCTTGATACATTTGTCGTTGAACAAAGAAATCTGATTCTTTGGTTTGTTGGAAAACCCCTCATGGACAGTGTCAAATTCGATATATTTTGATTGCAAATAAACCAGCATTTGATCTGAAAAAAGAATATAACTTTGTAAAGAAATATTTGTTCCTATCATACCGGTTATGAAGTACGGTTATTATTGAACGACCACAAATATCCTCTACCAAGTCAGTATGATAATTATTTTTCTTCAAATGTGGTTATTTGTGGGTCCTTAGTATGAAACTCAGTGAGCCTAAGAAGGTCCCTTATTCCATCTCATTATGTGATTATGAATCGAAATAATGAGTCAAACGGATCAAAATTCAAGATAAACGTTAAGTTTTTATAGACATGTTGTGATGATTTAGATGTATGTTTTTTTCGGTTACATGTCAAAAGTATTTAAAAATTATGTATGGAAACATGATTTCAAGCTTATTTAATCTCTTAATTATAACAAATGACTTTAAGAAGGTGCCACATTGGCCAAACAAGTAGCCCTTTGTGGCCTATTTGAGTTCGACTCAATTGACTGTTCAATTGAATAGATTACAACGGGTATTTGGTAATGTTGGTTATTACGTGGGGCAGGTGAAATAAAAGAATGCTCCGAGTAATGTCTAAAAAAAGGTTTATTTGTGATACGCGCTGAATTATGAAATTATCCTTCTGGAATTCGACTTTTATCATAGCAAATTCGGAAAGAATCCTTAGAGGGTGGCACATTGGCTGCAATTATCTTATTTATCGAATTTTTCGACTATTAAAGTTTAACCTACTGGTACAAAGGACTTACGGATCCAATTGAACACAGATGGTCTCATGTGTCTGAAGAGATTGTTGAGGTCTCTGTGGTATGACTCTTCTGAATTATTGGTTCTAATTATTTCTCCGAAGACGCAAAATGTAGCAATTCCTCGCCTCTTGATCCAGTATCTATTAAAATAACTAAATAATTCATCGAAATATTTTCCAAATTCCTCTTGGGCATGTTTTATCAAATCAGAGAGAGCGTTTTCGATTTTATCCGCTGGTAACAGTGGAAGAGCCATTACTTTTCTTATCACTGCAAATTTTTCTGGAGCTTTTTCCGACATCCTAGCAAAAGCTATCTTCATTTTGCAAGCGTTCTTCCAAATAGCCTAACAAGAAAATATTCATTTTAAGGGGTAATATACCTTTGTGACTTTTTTTCCAATTCTCTTTATTGGCTTAAACACTCGATAAACTATCTAAGAATGATATTAAAAGTCGATCAAGTAGGGGAAGAAGTTCTAAGTGCATCAAAAAATCGATTCAATGCAGAGAATTAGATTAAAATACGGTACCTGATTGAAATGAAAATAGCAACCAAGCACTTTCACGTCGGGTCCAAAAACTTCGTGCAAGGCATTTTGCTCTCCTTCTTCAAAATCTGTTAGAAATCGCTCTGGCTTTACCTTCCATAGTTGTTTTACAACCTTGAAAACTGCTATGTAGGCTTGTTTCGATTTCGAAGCCATGAGAACCCAAATACACGGGAAAGCCTATTTATGAATGAATTTGGTTTTTAATAAGAATCCAAATTAAGATTTTATGTTTCATATCATCGACAATAGACTAAAAACTGATTTTCAAAAAGACCTAGCAACGATTCTTAGAGACATCAACAACAATTGTTTTAAAAATGACGAAGATACAAGGTTGTGTGACCTCAAAAATGTTATAAATAAAATCAAATTCGATATTTCATTTTCTTAGCCACGGTTGCTACAACTTTCCACGACCGACCTGTGTGCAAAATTTCAGAAAGATCGAAGGATTTCTTCGAAAGTTATCGTGCGCCAAAAACAGAGTTACATATGTACGTACATGCAGATATTCTTGGGATATTATGTTTTCAACCTTTAGACTACGAAAATCGAAGTCCCGAAGTCTGATTGGAAAGTTCAATTTTTGCCCCGTTACAAAGCTTTTTCTTTGAGAAAGCAAAAAATAGATTCGACTGAAATCACTACCCATTGATGTTTAGTTAATGTATATTTTCGAAAATACATAAAATATTTGTAACGAGAATATCCGAATCGAAAACTACTCTTAACAGTACATATGTATACCCAAACGCGTTCTCTCATTGAAAAAAAAAGCAGCCAGTAAATAAGTGGAATTAATATACGTAAGGTGTTAAAAGTTTACCTTATCACACGATCTGATCATAATCGTAAGGAGCTGCCGTAACTTGCTTAATTTGGGACGGCTTCCAAATGTCCCGTCAATATGTGCAACCTTTCCATTTCGTAATTTCTCAACCAAAATTGGGCTATACAGTAGGACATGGATTAAGCCTTCGCACTCTATTTTTACTGTTTCCAATTTGACATTTGGAGCGTGCTCATTGGGGCTCTCGAAACATAAAAGCGACCTGCCAACTTCGCTTTCAATAAAGTCAGCGAACTGAGGTAAAGATTTGACTCCTCTTTTGCCTGCCTTCTGCACCAGTCGTCGGTGGATGTACATGTTTTTCCGCACATTTGGCAAGAATGGCATGGCTGGAGCAACATCTGCAGAGCTATGAAGAAGATTTTGATTGTGTCGTTATTTTATGTTATGTTATTTTAATGGGTTATGTTATTTTAACTATTTTAAGTTATTTTAAGTTGTACTTAAAACTTGAGAAAACCTAGTTTGCTGGTTAGTGAGATATGAGTACTTCGATTAACATGCACTCTTAGGGAGTTTCGTAAAATTGGAGTATTTTCATGCACGAAACTGGATAAAAAGCATGGAAAAAATAGTGAGAATCTCAGAAAACTCTTGGAAATGAATTAATAATATCCGATGACTGGATATATATGCAAAGATCATATGCCTCGGTTGATTGTGAAACAAAATTTCAATGGTTTTTTCATTATCACAGTAAGAGACAAGTTATAACTTGAAGGATAATCAGATTCGAACGTTTAAGACGCTCTCATAGAAACGAGCTCAAATGTGACTCTACGCTGCTTCACATCCTTTATACAACTAAAAATATACTGTTTGTTCATATCACATGCGAGAATATTTTTTTCATCACTCGTATCAAAAAGTGTATCATTGAACCTCAGTTTTCTACACTCGAGATGAAAAATACTGTTCGATACTAGATCAAAAGACTATTTCTAGGCTCGTGTGATTATCCCCCTCGCTTTGCTCGCGCAGCAAACATCCCACGTGCCTATAATTCGTCTTTTGATCTAGTATCGAAATGTACTATTGTAGCTCAGCTCTCTAAATACGTTTTACTCTAATACCGTGTTTTCCCGATAGTGTTTAGTAGGCTACTGTACTTACGCAGGTTTGATTCGATCATAAATGTCTTTGAGGAAGCCCGATTCTTTTTTTGCAGTTTGACAGAGCAGCATGTGGAAATCTCGCCTCCGATCCAAATTTGGCATTTTAAGACACTGATGTGGTTGCGTTATGAATATTTGCCCAGTCTCATGATTTTTGATCATACGCCCTCGACATCCAAAGATATTTACATTTTTTTTTCTTCTTGCATCTCTTTTCTTTATACATGAGAAGTACCTTGAATAAAAAAAAACTTTATTTCAAGAAAGAGAGAGGAATTTAACAAAATGATTGACGAAAAAGAATAAGTGGCGTTTTATGCCAACTCTCCAAAGCCGGCGCGCGTACGGTAAAGCCTCACGATTTTTATGCTCGTCTTCGAATGTATAAAACAAATATAAATAATTTGGGATACGCTTGATATGTAGTTATTACTCAGTTTTCTGATGGAGAATTTACTTTTCCAAAGTTTTTACGTTTTCACAGAAAATAACATAAAACAGGCCATATCTCAGGAAGCTATTTTTTTATTTTTCTTAATAGTTTACTTCGTGAGCTGATATTTTTCACGTCCATAAAATCCTCGGAAAAATGAGCCTTTTTAGTTATATTCGAGTAATCAAGTGACGTACATCGGACGCTGAATATAGTGGGGTAAGGGACAATTTTTTTTAAATAATCAAATTTGAAAAGAACGGGAAGAGATAGAATGGTGAAACTTTATGATCCTTGAAGAATAATGAATTCCAGATACAGGAAAATTATCGGGAAAGTCCATTTGTTACCAGAAAAATCTGGAAAACAATTGGAAAAATGACATGTATGAATTCTCATTAGAAAGCTATTGGAAAAACCTTGTATCATAAAAAAGTTATTTTTCATCATTGGAGCATTTTGTAATTCTTCGAACAGTATCTCAACGTTAAGCTCAATACTCATCAGAAACCATGTCTCCATAGTTATTATCCGACCACTATAACCTATTGAAAATCGCAATTTAGAAAAAAAAAACACAAAAGAGCCGAATGCACTACGCTTGCAGTCAATTTGGCACGATTTCTTGATCATTTGTTACAGCCTATATAGGCCTGCAGGGACGATCAAATTAGCATTTGAATAAACTCTTAATCATGTTCCCATTGATATTTGTACAAAACTTTTGACATTCAATTGAAAAATATAAATCTAAATTATCGCAATATGCCTATGAAAACATTCAACGATTTTACTCATTCTTCTCATTTAAAAACGCGTAGAGGGGCACATTGGGTTCACTTTTTTTTGATGCGAAAAACAGCAATTTGAGTAGGGTAAAAAATATTTTTGGGAAAACTGATGAGACCAGTCGAAAGATGAGATGTCTTTATATAAAAAAAAGTAATGACACTTTGAAAGATAAAAATTATTCACTCCGGATTTTTTAGGTTGAGTGTGAATAATGAAATAAGAAAAGGGAAAAAAAATCAGTAATTGAAACTTCAGAGTGTTGTACTACAGTGGTTTTGAGGGCTAAATGGGTGGGGAAGAAACCGGAATATTACCGAAAATTTCCTTTTCATACCCCCAACAGGACCCGAGGGCGACTGATGCTCAGAGAGCACCGAAAATACGAAATCTGGCAAACGTGCCAATTTGTCTGCAGTGCCAAATTGCCTGCAGTTACCTTATATCGATATGAATTTCCTAATAACTTAAAAACATTCCAGTCCAATGGGAAATGATTGAATAGAATTGTTCTAACTCACTTGGTTTAATGGAGCCATTCGTAAAAGTTTTAATTTTGTCAGCTAAGCTTATAATTTCTTAGTCCTGGAGCTAGCCGCCTTCCCGTTGGCCAGAGGAGGTCCCCGGTAGCAATTTAGCTCATTTCGAGAAGAAAAGTTTCAATGCACAATTCATGAATGATGCTTGTATCTAAAGTTATAAATTATCTCAAGTTGAAAAATACCACTTTTCGGTGGCATTTGTTGCTCTGCCATGGCAACAACAATAAAATATTTATTAATCTGTAGGTGTTTTCTAATGCAGTTTTTAACGTAGAATCCGAATATAAACTTGGTTTTTCCAAAGACAGCGAGAAAAACCGAGTAATTAATGATTCATCTTTCCATGAATGTTTTGTCATGTACTTTTTCCCGTAGAATCCGAATTTTTCGGTTTGAAGTCTGTAAAAGCCATACCATTTGTTTAAAACACGATTGTTTGAACAAATTAGAAAATAACACTTTTTTGGTTCGGAAAAAAATTTTTTCTTTAAATTTAGCTCATTTTAAGAAGAAAAGTTCCAATGCACTATCCATGAATAATGTTCATATCGAAAGTTATTAATTATTTTATGTTTTAGAAAAAACATCTCGGCAATTTTTGTTGCTTTACAGCTGTCGTGTAAAAAACAAAAAAAAATGTTGGCTATGAGGTTCGGGATGATTTACTTTAGCCTGAAAAGCCAAAGATCTTGATACTATCGACTGATGAATTTGTCCCTGGATGTACTTGCCGCGTATGTGTACGAGCTACATGCTGTTGTGTATGTACCCAAATATCATGCTGCTCATTTTGTGCATGTAAAAAAAAGAATTCGTGTGAAAATAAGTTTGCCCCGCAGAATTGAATATTCTTTCTTAATGTTAAAATAAATGGAGTTAAAACTATCAGTACTTCTGTTCATGAATTGTCCAAAACGATTCACACAAAACATTCAACCTGTATATACTGGTATTCTCTATCTATGCCAGCTCTAGAGTAATAAAAAACTCCGAGAGAAGTGGTATTTTTTGATTTGAATTAATTTATAACTTCTTATGTAAGCATTCTCCAACAATAGTGCATGTGTACTTTCTTCTCTCTATGAGCTGAAAAAAAATTCTGAACAAAACCTACTTAGTTTATTATTTGTTTAAGCAATTGCATTCTAGACCAATTGTACCACTTTTAAAGACTTCTAACTAACAAATTCGAATTCTACGGGAGAAAATACACAAGAAAATATTCGATTATTCATAACTATCCCATGGGTATTATATTCAATGCATTAGTCCAGTACCGGGAGTCAAGCGTATAATGAGCTAAAACATGGAAGGTGAATCATTTGATTATTCGGTTTTTCTCGCTGTTTTTTGGGAAAACCAAGTTTATATTCGAATTCTACGTTAGAAACTGCATTAGAAAACACCTTCAGATTCATAAATATTCTATTGTTGTTGCCATGGCAGAGCAACAAAGACAACCGAAATGTGGTATTTTTCAACTTGTGATAATTCATAACTTTAGATACAAGCATTATTATTGGATGGTGCATGGGAATTTTTCTTCTTAAAATGAGCTGAATTTTAAGAAAAAAATTCTTCCGAACCAAAAAAGTGTTATTTTCTTATTTGTTTTAACAATCGCGGTTTAAACAAATTGTATGGATTTTACAGACTTCAAACCAACAAATTCGGATTCTACGAAAAAAAATACATAAGATTCACTATCTATCTACCGGCGACCTCCTGTGGCCAACGGGAAGGGGGCTAGCTCCAGGACTATCTCGCTTTTTTGGAGTACATTCGTCTATTTCTAATTTGATAACGAGATTTTGAGATATACGATTACGAGCGCAAAATTAGAATCGGAAAATTCAAGATGGTGAATTCAATATCGCGGATCAAAATCTCTAGATTTTAATATAGAAAAGTTATTTTCTATATTCGTGACAGATTCTGAAGATGAAAAATGCACGGTATTTGATGATTGAAATCGTGTTTTTTGGAAAGGTGATTTATGAATGAACAAGACAGATCACAGTATGAAACTGGAAAGAAAACCATTCCAGCAGAGAGTTTCTTGTTGCGGTTCAGATATTGCAGCGTATTGTACTGTTTTTAGAGGTGCTAATTACGAATCCGAGATCCAATTTGCCAAATTTTCCAAATTCAATATGGCAGGCCAATATGGCGGATCATAAATCAAAAATCGAATGGAAATTGGCTGAAAAAATTACTTTTCCATTGTGCATAATGTTTAAAGAAGAAAATATCTGAAGTATCCTGTTACTTTAGATCAATGTTTCCAAGTTGAAAAATTATGATCACTCAAAATTCCGATCTCGACTATTATCCTTTTATAAAAAGTGATGAGGGTCAAAGTGAAGTCAGTTAACTCGTGATTAGATTGGTGTAGACCTCACCACGTGACGAGTCGAGTAAAATATTGATATAGATAGTGAATGCAGGCAAGCAAAAAACATAAGAGGGATAAGTTTTGAGGTTGTGAGGACTAAATCCTTTTTGACATATGCTGCAAAAATCTAGATGTAGGTTCTGAAATTGCACATAATGAGAATAAAATAAAAGTTGAATAAAATATGAATATAAGCATTAAAAATATTGGAATAAACTGATGAGTAAATGGAAACGATTATCGTGTAAATGATCGGAACATTAGTTTGATAGATCGCGCGTAGCGCGCCTGAATGTAGCTAGTTCACAATAAAAGCTGATTTCGGAAGAAAACAGTCATTGAAGTTCTAATATGACGGTAATATAACATTTGTAAGGCAGCTAATTAGGAATCAACATGACGAAGCCAATAATACAGATCATATATCCCGAATCCGATGGAATGAAGCACCGAATACACATACAGATTGTGCATGATGTTTGACGAATGAAACAACTCGGGTACTTTTCTGCAAACAATGTTCTTGGGGAAATCTACATTATATTAAAATTAATCCGTACACAAATTATAATTCCCACATTTTGCTCTTGGAAACAATGTTTTGTTAGATTATTTTGAAATCGGGTATGTCAGATCGATAGAGGAGCACGAGCATATTCATAATCTGATATGAAAAATTAAAAAAAAATGATACGTGGGTGTGATTTACGTCATAGAAAATCATGTGTAGCAGAATTTTCGTCATACTTTCGGCTATACGTCGGTTATACGTCGGTTATACGTCATACTTTCGGCTATGTGTTCGAAAAAGTTGATATTGTGGGGACGTATTGAACATAGAAGCAATTATTTGATTTTTGATTTCGGAAAAATGTTGATTAAATACTGTAAATGGATTATTTATTCGAAATCTAATATTGCAGATTGATAGAAGAGCACGAGCATATTCATGATCTAAGGTAAAAAATTCGAAAAAACTCATTATTTTTTAAGAATATCAAAGATTATAGAATATTTTGTAGAATTTTGAATTAAAATCCACTCGAAAGACTCGAGCGAGCGACAGCGAGCGAGAGATTATTGCTAGTGATTCATTAGGAGTGAAAGATCCGAACATAAAAATTTTTCACAATGCAAACTGTTTCTAGAGTACATCAGTCACTAAAGTTCTTACATTCCGGTTGAATATCACATTCAAAGTACAACCAATTCAGAATACGTTCAATAATTCAATTTTCCGCAATCAATATGGATGGCGAAGCTAATATGGCAGATCACATATGAGAAAACTAATGAAATCTGGCACAAAACATTACTTTTCCATTGTGCAAAATGTGTTATGAAGAGAATAAATATTTTTCTACTTTTGAAAAAAATCTGATTCCATTAGATTTGCGATTATTGATCTGCCATATTGGCTTCGCCATATTGCTTCTGGAAATATGCATCACGGATACTGTATTAACAGTCCTACACTGAGAAAAATTTGGTTTGTAAATCCTACTATACCGTATAGTAAAGAAAAATATAGTAAACC
This sequence comes from Aphelinus certus, assembly GCA_020882725.1. Taxonomy (NCBI): domain Eukaryota; kingdom Metazoa; phylum Arthropoda; class Insecta; order Hymenoptera; family Aphelinidae; genus Aphelinus; species Aphelinus certus. Next base: position 18,168 of record JAJGXB010000178.1, read on the forward strand.
ACACTATATTTATACATGAAATTCACTATCTTATAGGAAAGTATACTATCCATCTATAGTTAAATTCAGTAAACGTTATCACTATGCAAAATATAGTGTCTGTAACTATATTTTTACAAGATTTCACTAGTGTATAGTACATAGTAAATAATAATAATAATAATATATAGTAAACAACCATGTATGTATAGTTACCGGCACTATAAATCTACTAACAAGATAGTTTTGATATATGAACTATGAATCCGAAGTAAAAATATATTTCGTCGCTTGGGAGGAAGAACGTTCCATTTCAGAAACTTGCTATAAAAAGTTCCATTTCAGAAACTTTCTATAAACAGTGCCGTTTCAGATTGACAAGTATAAAAAGTGCCATTTCAGAAAAAATCTATAAAAAGTGCCATTTCGGAAAATTTCTATAAAAAGTGCCGTTTCAGGAGAAATTTTTTCCCTAGAAGTTTTTCTGACTTCGGGGATGATGTCGTATGCATGTGTCTGTATGTACATGTGTGTATGTGTGTGTACACGTCTGAAAATGACAACTTGATCCCACGTCGAGACGTGATACTCTGAAAGTAAACTATTTACATTACATATTTTCT
>JAJGXB010000179.1:0-18719 GCA_020882725.1 Aphelinus certus
TGGCATATTACATTCAGATGTGTCCTTACACACACACATACACACATATTTACATACACACACACACGCACATAAGCAATCGCACTCAAGTGCGCGCGTACCGCATCAACTCCGAACTCGAAAAAACGCCGCAAAATAAAATTAAACCTGAGATAGATTTTTCTATAATGTAAAATCTGAGTTAGATCTTTCTTTAAAAGTCGATTTGAAAACGATCTTTCTATACTGCTCGATTCGGAATAGATCTTTTTATTCCGCTCGATTCGAGATAGATCTTTTTATTCCGCTCGATTCGAGATAGATCTTTTTATTTCGCTCAATTCGAAATAGATCTTTTTATTTCGCTTAAATTGAAATAGATCTTTCTTTAGCGCGTTTCTGAGATCGTTGCTTTTTCCCCCCAGGCGACGATTTTGTTGATAACTATATGTTGTTACGTGGCTATTGGTAGTAGCCTTATAAGTTCGATTTATTTATTGGGGATTGATTCGGTATCTCGGCGGTAGCCGTGCGTACTTTTGTTCGGAAAGGGTACGTGAGTTTGAGTGGTCGAATTAACACAACAGAGATTGTTCAGGTTAACTAAGAATACGTTTATTAGATTCCAAATACCGAAAGAGCCTTGTGTGACGATTCAGATAGATGTACTTAAGTTATATCGCGAGGTCGCGTACGTGGTGAACTGTCCGTTACGTGGTTGATTTGAGTCAGCTCCCGAGCGCCTCAAGTCGCTCCTATTCATGTTGTCGTGGGGGTGAGTCCGTTCCTGCGGTAGTGGGAGGTATTTATCCCCTAAGGAACGAGGAGTGGGGACTCGTCCTCGTCGCTCCTCGTGCGTCATTGTCTGCGGCGTTTCCGTTACCGCGAGTATTTCTAGTAATGTGATACTTTTCTGGTTCTGTCCACGTGCAAGTCGCGATGCTTCTGACTGCGTCGATTGTCAATGATAATATATTTAAGTATGTATGCCACGTAACACGTTAGAGGGCTGCCTTCCGACGCCCTCGTCGGAATTCAACACAACTTTGACGGGAAAAAAATATAGGTATCGGCTGATTTAGAATCGTCTCGCGGTTTTCAACATGTCGTGATTATTCCTAATCTTTATACATATATTTGTTATCTATTGTTTATGTGTATTGTTACAAGTATCGTGTATGTATTGGTGTTTTTGTGTTCATATGTATGTATCGTGTAAGTTTCCTAATACAATATTATCTACCCCATAGGCTCCTTCGGTTTCAAACATTAATTGAAGACTTCAAAAAAATTCATTCATTTATATCGATTTTCTTCCATTATTAATCTGATAATCAAAGATTTTCCATTGACTGTGATCTTTATTTCGTCCATTGGATAGGCAAAGTCATCTGGTTTCGACCATGTGACATGTTGTCACTCTGCGAGCTCAGCAATCCCTGGTATCGTGCGGCTAGGTCTAAGCTTTTGAGACTCACGGCCGGTATCATTGGGGTAGCTGCTGGAGCTGCCGTCTGAATGATGATTGTGTTCGAGCTATCTGGTTCGACAATTCTCAATTCATGGTTCAGGTCGCCTGTTGGATGTTCTTCAGTGTCTGAAAATATTCTCTCACTGATTAGTGTAGCGGCCCCCCTCACGAGTGGAATCATTCAAACTGCTAAAAAATTGAAAATTGAATTGTGATATTCAATGTTACAATTGTACTCTTAGAGGTTCTATCATGTATCTAATATTTGGATTTTTGCGATAACGTATACTTATGAGAGAATTTTGATTATGAAATATTTTTATTCGACTTCAAATTATCATGAATTTAATAGATTTCACCATCTCCTCATGCCATTATGAGAATGAAATAGCTAAACAATTAACAATAGACCAAACATTGTCTATTGGAGTGATACGTCTGTTTCGGAAGTAGTATTAGGATTGGAACATATTATCATATTATCTCTCATGCTCTTGATTGGATTGAGATTAACCAGATCTTTCTAGTCTTCCTCTTACAACCAATTCAAGTTACGTTAGAGTTCATTCAACCATGAACTTTCTACATCGAGAAAATATGTACGGTGACTTCCACCAATGCGCTACTTCTTAAGGTTTTTTTAAATTTGGCTATGATCGACTTGGGATTTTAAATCCTGCAAAAGGTATTTTAAAGCTTAGTTTAATACCTATTAGAAAACATTTCCATAGTTATCATCCGACTACTTGGACCTATTAATCGCAATTCAAAACGCAAAAGGTTACATGCACTAACTATGCAGTCCATTTGTTTGCACTTATTTTATATCTAAGTATAAAGAGGGTATGAAAATCAAATAACTAATACATGAAAATGCAGCTAGCATCCATAATCTTTTCGATCTGGAATGCGTGCTATTGTTCTGATAAAACTGCAGTTCGATAGTCCGTTTCTGTTCAGCCTCAGCTGACTAAAGATTACTCTTAACTAATCCATTTCGTTTTCATTTCAAACCTATGTTTTCTTAAAGAAAATAATAAAATTACAAAATCACTGAGCCTGTTACTATTAAATTTAGTTCAAATTATTGGTCAGAGGATTGGCAGAAATGACATTCGAATTATAAGAACTGCGCGTGGCGTGAGGTTTCATCCTCCACCCGTCGCGTGTTTAAGCTCGCTTGCTCTGGCTGACCGCTATATGCAGCGACTGCATATACTGCGCGCGGCGCGAGGTCTCATCCTCCGCCGTCGCGTGTATAAGCTCGCTGCGCCTGGCTGGCCGCCATACGCAGCGAATGCATATACTGCGCGCGTCGCGAGACTTCATCCTCCACCTGTCGCATGTATAAGCTCGCTGCGCCCGGCTGGCCGCTATACGCAGCGACTGCATATACTGCGCGCGGCGCGAGGTCTCATCCTCCACCCGTCGCGTGTATAAGCCCGCTGCGCCTGGCTGGCCGCCATACGCAGCGAATGCTTATCCCGCGTGCGGCGCGAGACTTTTGCAATACTTTTTTCTTGCAATACTTCTGAAGGGTTATCTTATTTCGTATTAACCATTGAAAGACTTTCCCAGTGAAACTATACAGTATGAATGTAACATTCTCATACTGCTGTGTGTACAGATGTTCATTTGACTAGACATTTAAGGCTTCAATGACTTTTTTAAAGACTATTTCTGAAATGCATCACTATCAATTTTGAAGAGTAAAAAAAAATTCTCTTGACGAAAACAGCAAATGAAACCAGGTTAAATGCGTTAACTAAATCGACAAACGAAATATTCCATAGTTGTTACTAAAATAATCATCCCACAGCGTGTGAATCTCATTGTTTTGTTCACTAGCGTTCTCATGACGCAACTACGACAGATGAGTTCGACATTATATATATAAAAGATATGTTGTTCAGGTGCAGATTTTTCGCTGCAGATTCCTAATAATTATAAATACGACCTAATTATTTTCTATGTCTTATGCAGTGTTACTTCTAGTGGAGCAGGTTTTATAACCTTGTCTTAACTGATATTATCGGTTATTCTGCTGCCTGTCTCATTTTAAATTATATCGTTCAGCCAACTTTTTCTTTGTTGCATCATATATTGATCATCCTTTTATTAATATTAATAATTTTACCGTGTAAATGCGGTGTTTTGGCATAACACTGTTAAATTTTTGGCCTAACTTTTACCGTTGAGTATGTAAGACTAATGCTTGGTTTCAATCAAAAGTGCCGTAACTTACAGAATTTCCCAGATATTAATGTATTATATTTGACTATCCGGTCATAGTTAAAATTTTATAAGATAGCCCCCCTTTATTTTTTTTTAATCCGATAAGAATCGTACAACTGTTAAAAAAAATGGTTTTAGTTATTTATTCTGACAACTCCCCGATAAAAGTTTTTTTGGGTTTATTCGCTTTTCTTCCGACGGTTGGAGATTTTGCATATGTTAATACAAGTATATATATACATATGGAAAATCTATGAAACGGTAACGCTTATTCCCACATATCCTTACCGTCACCGTTGAAAGGTATAGGTGAATCAATTTCATTGGCAATAGAATGAGTGCTTATATATGAGCATTAAAATACTGTATCAGAAGCTAATTTTCTCCTGTAATTTGTTTCTAACCTATGTTATTGATCCAACCTAATTAGAGCTCCCTAATATTTATGTAGCTAAAATAGTTACTACAGGTTGATTCCGCCGCTAAACTTCCTTTATATGACTTTTAAAAGTTTGTTAATAACTAATCCTATATCATACTAATTGCCAATGCTTTTAAAGTTGCAATCGGCGGAGAACCCAAGTTTTAAATGTATACTAGTATTTTCACCCTTGGTATAAAATCTGATACCGGAACTTTTATTTGTTCTTACTTTCTTCGTGTGGATTATATGGACCCTGCAATTATGAAGCTCAGAAATTTTGATTCTTCCTTGCCTTAGCACTCCATCATGGCGTCAAGATTTGAATCCCACCCTGTGGCTCCGGAATCTAGGCAGGCCCGAGGCGAGATTCATGGTCTTGTGAAGACGTTCAAGAACTCCAATTAGCGTGATGCCCATTCAAGGATCAAGAAAGCTCGCATTGGTGGGGCGAGTCCTTGTGTGCTTTTTGTTAGTTTTGCATTCTTATGGATATTCTTTGTATTCTTCCCTTTTTTTTGAATTTGCCACTAATTGTACTCCCACAGTTCCCTGGTATTGAGAAACCGGTTCCTTGGGAAGAGGCTCAATCGGCTCGCGATAAGCTGATTGATTTCCTACGGCTGCAGACTGCGGTTGCTCGCCATCATGGGGAAGCTGTCGAAGTTGAACCGACTCCTGTACCAGATCTGGCGCATGAGGATGCTGCCCTTTGTGCAGCTCACCGGCGAAATGAGGCACTTTGTCGCCAACGTACGCCCAGCCCGGTGCCTTGCTCCTCTGCTCGCCCCACGGCCGAAGGCCTTCTCCCTGACTTTACTCAGCCCGAGTCAGAATCAGTCGATGAAGAGGTATCACGTGGCCTAATTGAAGCGCAGGCTCTTATGCGCACTCGGACTGATGGTGTATTTATTGATCCCAAACTTAGGCGGCCTTATTTTGGCAATTTTGCTTGTTGTCGTAAGGCGTTCCATGTGAGCTTCCTCTTCCTTGTCCTCGTTACTCATTGATGATCGTTAATCTTACCTAGGGTTTTTTGTTTCAGAGTCTTGATGAGGTTCCCTCTATTTCTGATCAGAGTCACCTCGAACAACTCGTAGATTCTAAGATTGAGGAAATCGCTGAGAACAACATCCGTCCTGTCTACGGCCAAAATTTAGATTTAAAAGGCATGGGTATTGCGACCTTTTTATGTCGATTGATTATGTTCGTTAGTCTTGCCACAAATGCCTTCCTCAACTCGTCATTTGGGATTAATTACGTCACTGGTTATCTTTCTGGTCGATCCGGATATACGCCTTTCCACGTAGAGGACGGGCTCTTGGATAGTGCTAATTTTATGCACTGGGGCGAACCGGGTGCAATGAAAATCTGGATTTTCATTGACCCCCGTAGCCGGCCACGTTTCCGTGACTTCCTCTGTCGCATAGTCCGTGAGTGGCACGCCTATAATGAACATACGTCGTGGTTCGCCAAAAATTGTTCTCTTCCGCATCATCACAAGCGCTTGGGTGTTTTGTGCCGCCGTCTTCGAGCTGAAGGTATTAGGTTCGAGTTATTGGCTCAAAACCCAGGTGACTTAGTGTGTGTTGGTCGAAACGTACCCCACCAAGTTATTAATTTTGGCGTTAATCTCGCTGAGGCCGTTAATATTGGGGCCCCTGATTGGGTAATGGTGGCTAACGATTTTGCAACTTGTAATTGCGATGATTGCGCGATCTCGTTTATTACTCCCCCCGATAATTGGTCATGTTCCGTTCGGCTCCGCGAGGAACCATTTTATCCTTGTAATATTGGCGATTGTGACTATACGTCCCGTCTGGCTTCCGATGTCATACTACACCGTGCTCGTCATGAAGGTGGCCCATCCATCGCACCTTGTATTGCCTGTCATCATTGTCACCGGCAGTTTTCCAACCCTGCCAATTTGAGAAGGCACTTGAACAATGTCCATTCATCTGACAATCGAGTGGTCTGTGATCGTTGTGATGCATGTATTACCCCTTTGGCCTATGCTCGTCATTTGTCGACCTTATCTTGTCAAAGAGAGGGAGCCAGACGTGGGTTGTTACCGTCCGACACCCCTCTACGGCCTTTGGCCACTACCCGGTGTGGTCTATGTGATTCCGAGGTTCTTGCCACTAGTCTCACGCGCCATCAAAGGACAGATGCATGTTCACGGTCCTACATCGAACAAAGTCTATTTGATATGTCCGAGCTGCAGTAATTCACCTGATACTGGCACTGTACATTGTTTCCATCGTATGTCTTACTATTGTATATAATTTAACCCTATATATTTATTCATACAATTACTCCCTTACGCTATAGCTATTCGCGTAATCCTTTAGTTCTTTAATCTGTAAAAAAATGTGTAAAATATCCTGTAGTATAATTGTGATTCTGTTTGTTGCGTGGTCTGTTGTTTTCCTCCTGAGTATACTTGAAAAATACGTCGTCGCCTTTACGGCCTTCTCCATCGTGGTCTTTTGTTCTCTTGGTGTTTGGTTGCCTCCTGGTTCCTATTTCGTGATAACGCTCATTCCAAGCTAGAGACGAGGGCTGCAGGCTGTTCTTCCCACGGCCATTCGGACTCCAGAGTGCTGCGTCTGCAGAATTACCCCACTTTTTTCCTCTTGTGACCGGTGGATCTCTGCAAGTTCTATCTACCCGCACACTCTGCTCCTGACTTCCATCGTGACATCTTGTCTTCAGCTCATCATTATTACAGGTTGGTTACGTTTCTTTCCGTCTTTTCTATTTCTCAAACGAGTTTATTATTCCATTCTTTCACAACTATTGTATTACTTTCAGTATGGTTCGACGAGGTTCTCTGTCAGCGGCGGCTGAGAATGGTGCCGGCAGTTATTGTCGTTCCGCGCCTCGTATTATTGGCGATGAGGTCGTCTTAGATGGCCCGACTCTTATTGTTGGCGCCAATAATACGCCCTCTCTAGTCTCTCCACCGACCCAGGACCATTCCCAACAACGGGACGCTGTTCGCGCGCGGTCCGTGGGACACAGAGATCTTCCCGGTCTCATGGATGTCCCAGTGCGTCGACCATCTTTTGTAGACCGTCGTGGACAATGGCCGCCTCCGGCGAGTGCGTCCTTGACGCCCTTTAGAGGGACTAGTTTCGGCACGCGACCGCTTTACGCGGGGCTGGGTTTTCCCCCGTCTGACGCCCCACGATCTGTTCCGCATCGGCGCTCCCGCCGCTCTAGATTGCGTCGCCGATCTCCAAGGGGCTCTTGTGTAAGTCCTTTTCTTTAAATTTATTTACTCTGATTCCTTTTTTTCTTCCATTTCCTCTTCCACAGGTTAATGCAGAGTTACCGCAATCTCCTCTTTCGAACCGTCCACCCTCTAGCTCCTTTTCCACCACCATTACTTTCGCTGGCTCAACCATTCGTCTTTTTCCGGACCTTTATCGGGCTCTACTTGCTTCTGACTCCAGTTCTGAAGCCGTTAGTTGTTTCGCGTCCTTTTTTCATGGTAACCCATATGTGGATACGTCCAATTCAATTCGCGATTCTGAATCCGTCGACCCTGATTCCTTCTTGGATGAATTTTTCCTTTCCCTACGTGCAAGTTCATCTGGCCCTTCGGAGTCCGGGCTTGATGTTTCCCCTTTTTCTGCAGCTAATGCAACTGCCCTGCCATATCCTTATGACACCCTTCCTGATGACTCTTTTTCGATCTTTAATTCGAATTCCTCTAACCTTTCGTATTCTTCTAGATGGCCCCGAACTGTTCTTGCGAGTGCTGTTTACCTAGTGCCGTTTCTGCCATTTCCATCGCTTTTGAACCAGAATTGGCCTCTGTATCCGGTGATGGCGAACCCTCACGTCTAGCGGTTTCTGCCACCGGAACCGTCAAGCGCGCCATCGTTCAATCGCCCTGTACTTCAGAGCCAGCCGTTGCGTCATCCGACTCACACGTTCGCGAGACTCTCTTCGAGCGAGCTATATGCGAGCTCTTTACATGCGTCGTTTGCTACGGGGTTATCGCGCCGCACTATCTCCAATGCCGGCTGTCCCATCCTTTGTGCGAACGCTGCGCTAATACGTTCGGGCTTGTCCTTTATGCCGCGGACCTGTTCCTCGTTGGCGCAACCGTGCGCTTGAACACGTCGCTACATATTTATCTTTCCCTTGTCGCTACGAAGATGAGGGGTGCACCGAGCGCATTCTCGGTCCCTCGTGGTATGAGCACAGTCTCACGTGCGCCTTTCAACCACGATCTTCTCCTACCGATACCTATCCTCCTCTTTTTAACACCCTTTCTCGCGCGATTGCACTTATGGCCGGCAGAGGTGGCCCTGTACGAGCTGATGCAGCGGACAGCGACCCGGAGGCCACTGCACCTGACTTGGTTGATGCGCCTCCCCAGCATTTTGATGAGGTCGAATGAGCCTACTTTGTAATTTTAAGTATTTCCGTTTTTCCAAATAAAATGAATAATTGAAATTTTGCTTCTATTCTTTCACTGTGCCTTCCTTTCCCTTTCCTGATTGTTTATCTATTTATATTTATTCATTGTTTGATTCATTGGATTCCTAGTTTATTAGTTCTAGTATTTTTCGCCACTGTCATGATTTAATCTGAGCATTACGTGGCTTCAATCTAGAATTCAAATATTTTCTTTCTAAGCAATAAATTATTATAATCATATTTCACCTAAAATTTCAATATTTGTTTGTTTCCAGGTATAAGTTTTGTTAAAGTTAAAAATAAGGGTATTTAATGTTGGAAGATTTTAGAAAATTTAGTTGAAAATATTCCTAACAAGCGTGCCGACCCTTAAATTCTACGCAAAACTAATTGTTCTCATGTGATTTTAATATAATTTTCCCGTCAAGAATACCAGAGATAATTCACACCACTAGTGTTTTCTCAGCTCATGCCACATACATGGCAGCTAGTATACTTCTGTTACGCCGCGCTGTCTAATTCGTATTACAGGTGAAGATTCCAGAATTTCCGGCTCGTTGAGGTTAAACATAAAATTAGTCTGGCCAAGGAATTTCAACGATTGATTCATTCTTCTATTTTGACTTTAGATTCTTCATTTCCTATGAGTCGTGGGCAATTTCTCGATGTTAGTACATATGATAAGTTAGTCATAATATGCCGAATATCCTCCCGTTCCTGACAGCCGTTACTAGATGTCTTTGTGCTTCCTGCTCGGTTGAGGATCCAGGTTGTTTGTACTTTCTGCAAGGAACTATCGGTGTCGAGCTAAATCGGTTCTACCCGATACCATGCATGTCACTCGACCAACGTTTCACTCTGACGGTGTACTATTGTGAGCCTGTTCGTAGGGTTTCGTTATACACAAGAGGCTAGCCCATCAAGGGTTGGTATGCCGTTTTGCGGTATACGTTTTTTTAAATTTTTTTTGAGAGTCTGGCCTTCTGTCTGAGAGGCCAGTCCAGTGGGCGCAGTCCGACGATGGTGCTGGCTTTGTATTGCTGTGAATACTCACGTCGCCTTATCTTAAAATGTTATCGGCCTCGGATGGCCTTGACCCACAGGCTCAGTTCGTCTCACTCGTCAGCGAACGCTATCGCTCAGTCATATGGTGCCTGGCCCCTGTCCCGGTGTGTGGTATCACATGACAATCAATAAGGCTAATCGGATATAGGTGGCTACGTCACGCATATTTGTTGAGGACGGACGTTGGCGTATGGATTTAAATGCCCTTGCATTGTGTTTTCCATCCGTGTACATTGAATCATTTGAGCACAACTCTGTTGTTATTTTGTTCATAATTATATTACATTCTCTAAAAATGTGGAAAAAATTTGATATTTGACCCAACTCCGATTTTGAAATCCTCGGCGAGGATACAATTTGCAAGTTAACTTTAATCCATTGAGTACACAGGGTTCCACGAATTTGGTTTCGGTGGTTGATTTTGCGAGAACGTATAGTTCTACAAGCTATTCAGGATGGGTTGATTTGCCGAGAACTTTGAGTTCTACGAGGCTTGCTTGGGCGGGTTATTTGCCGAGAAATGAAGTTCTACAAAGCTGTTCGCCGAAAACATTGAGTTCTACAAGGCTTGCTTGGGCGCGTTGTTTTGCCGAGAACATGAAGTTCTACAAAGCCGGTTCGCCGAGAACATTGAGTTCTACAAGGCTGCTTTTCCATAGGAAAATGACTTTCCTACTCCGAACGGGATGGCTCCTATGTACCCAATAATCTCTATCAACTGCAATCGCATCCGTTTGCACCGTTACCAGATGGGTTCGATCTCCAATAAAAAACATGATTACTGAATAGATTCCGAAGGCTATTTTGAGTTTTTACAAGAAAAATCGCCGCCTCCTGCTTGTGTACTAAGATGTGTGAAAAATCCCTGATTTCCTTATATTGCCAGCCACCCGTTAGGGGGGCTGCCCTAAAAAGAAATGGTTTTCCGAACTTTCCTTATTGTTTCTCCCGGTATTTATACCTAACCCTCCTGTATATCGCTATTTCCGCGGAGTTGATTTTCGACTATTCCTTGTAGTTTTTCGCGTGGAATATGTCGCTTTATTTTATCTATATGCACTATATGTGTCCGATCACCCTTTTTTATTTTAACATTATGACTTTCGTAATTTATTCCTATGATCTCGCACTCCACATATGCTTCTCTACCCATTTTTCCCGCTTTTGGTTCTTTTAACAGATATACCATCTCGCCCTCTCGAAAATGCTTTGCGTTCATTTTCCTATCATAGTAATGTTTGGATCTAAATTTGACTTGAATTTGATTCATCCCGGCCATCGTTTGTATTTCAGCTAAATTGTAAATAGTTTCCGAGAGATATTCACTAACCGTACGAATTTCCTCCTTCGGCGGGAAACTTGTTGGTGTACGTGGGTGTCGGCCAAACACCACTTCTTGTGGCGAATATCCTAGGGCGTCATGTAAACTCGTATTATACGCGTGCTGAGCTATTGGTAATAATTCATCCCATTCCTTATTACCTTATTTATGAAATGACTTCCCTGATCACTTTGCAACGATACTGGTGATCCAAAGTAGCATATTAATTTATTGATTAAGGTCTGAGCAACCTCTTGTGCAGTTGCATTTGCTACCGGAGTCAGGATGCAGTATTTGCTAAAATTGCACTGTATGGTTAAAATGTAACGGTTCCCGGCTATTGTTTCTTTTAGGGGTCCGCAAAATCCATCGATATCTTTTCGAATGGGAATGTCGGCGTATCGGGGATTAACATTGGTAATCGCGTTGTGACCCTAGTAATTTTTGTCGATTGACAGTCCGGACAACTTCTTACGAACTGACTGATATCCGCATACATGTTTCTCCAATAGTATTCCTTCGCTATCTTATTGAATGTTTTATTGATACTTTTATGTGCGCCTATCGCTGATTCGTGAAAGTCTTTGATTACCCTATAACGATCCTCTACTTTTGGGACCGGTAGGTTATTTGTAAATAGCGTTATTGATATAAACTTTCCTTTCAAGAGCTTGTTACAGTTTTCCGTAAAATAATTCCAATCTGACGCGGATAGAACTCCCAGATCTTTGATAATCCCTATTGTTTTCACGTTGTTTTTCATCAACAAATTCTTCCATACTTTTAAGCATTTCAAAATATCCAATTTCATAGTTTTTTCGTCTAGATGTCTCTTGACTACCAACCCATATATTTATTTTTCGCGTAACTCCGACTGTATTATTTCTCCGACTCCCAGCGTTTGTAACTCTATTTCTTCTTTATTAATGTACCTCCGCTCGAAAAAGGATTCTAATGTTTCTGTCTTGGTATTTCCGTCCGCTGACAACATATATGCCAAATTGTCGTGGTGTGCGAAAGGCTGATCGTTCAAAATTCGCACTGACTGGAATTGTTCGACATTCTCTGGATCTATTACCCATGTCGGTTTTAAATACGATGGCCTTGCTTCCGCGGTCAGATATCGTGTCATCTCGCTATACGTAATAATTTTATCTCAATTGGCGCACTGTGAGTGTTCTACATATCGGATTACCGGCAAAAAATCATCTCTGTCCATGGGAATCTCGTAATTGAAATTCCTTATCGGTTCTGGGTCTTTGATCGCTGCTTGATTATTCCCTAAATTTACATGCGGAACCGCCAATGGTTCAGGCTCTTGCAGGTGCTGTTCTCTGACTGACATTTCTTTCGGCAGGTGGTGTAACACCTCTCAATCCCGGGTAGGCTTGACCTTCCTGGCTTGTATTCTTTCGAATTGATTGTAATTTATTGTGGAATTCCCTGTCCAGCTTCCTCCTTCTAAGATAATATTTTGCACATTTCTCCGGGCCTGAACCTGACTGCTCCAATTCCGTTGTACTTATTTCGCCTAGAGCTTTTTCCACTCTTGCATCGCTGGAAGATGGATGATCAAAATTTGGAATGTATCCAATTTCCGAACTGCTTCTCGGTCTGAGAACTCCTGCTCTCTACTTTGACAGCTGTCTATTTCTTCTCTTGAATTTACCTGTTGAGGGGTGGTATCTAAGTCTTTAAACTCTTTGTTTCGCGCATTCTCATCTCTTTCCTCATTCTCAACTTCCGCAGGCTTGTTAGCTTTTATCTGAATCTGAATATTCGGTTCCCCATTTACATCTTTCTGTTCTATATCTACTAAAAACTGATAACGACCATTAACTTCCGGTATAGTGCGGCACATGTCTAAAAGGGTTTTTTTTAACGTTTTTTGTAACATATTTTTCCCTGAATTCTCCTTAGGATGGAGGGTTTTTCCAGGTTCCTGTGGCAATATTATCGTGTGTGGTGGTAGTCTTTCATCTTTTATAATTCTTGGTTTTTCCATCCTAGGTCTCGCCACACTTGCTTCAGCGATCTGCAATACGTCCTCCTGCAATGGCATCTGTTCGTCGCTCGTGTTTCCCAGACTTGTGTCGTTATAAATATTCTGCTTCATTGGCGTATTCCCGAACTGTCGTCGTCTTGCTGTCACTGTTTAATTTTCAAAGGCTCCATCAGGTTTTTCTTTGAAGGTAAGGTTTTCCCTGGCAATGGTGTGCTGGTCACTTCTATTTCCGCTTTCATATTCGCCTCTTTACGCCTGCGTTTCAATTTTTCGTCTATCTTGTTTTGACTTAAAATGCCGCTCCCCTGCTCTGCGCTACTTATTGGTTGACATACCGGAAGTTTGTAACCTGCTCTATTATCTTTACGCTTTCTATAATTTTTACGTTCTTTTGCTGGTCCTTCATTGATGATGTTCTCAGCCCTGTCAGTATCCTCCGCCTCCGAGTATTCCGTGGTTTCTATATTACGTATTTTCCTGTTGCGTGGGTTTCCTGAATCCCCAAAATCTGTTGACAGCTCTCTTTTTCCATTTTCATTTTCTTGTTTTTGGGCTTCTACACTTGCTTGTCTAACTTGCGATCGTGTGAAGACTGCCTTCACTAACGATTTCTGACAATTTTTATTCTTCTCTCCTGCCTCTTGCTTTTCTGCTAAATTGTACAATTCAATTTTTTGTAGTTCCGGATCTATTTCTCCCTCCCGTATTATGGGGCAACGACTTAGCGCATCCGCATTCTTATTTTTATCTCCAGGTCTGTAAATGATATCGAACTGATATTTTAGCAATACTGTCTTTAATCTATTGAAACGTAAATCCGGTTTTTTGGTCTTATTGGAATGCTTTAGCGGCTCGTGATCCGTAACAACGACGAATTCTCTGCCATATAAATAATGTCTGAATTCCTTCAATGCCCATGCTATGGCTAACATTTCCCTATCATATACTGGATACCTGAATTCTGGCCCTTTTAGTACCCTAGAGATATATGATACTGGCCTATCTGATCCTAGCTCTCCTTGGCTGAGTATCGCCCCAATAGCATAGTCAGACGCATCCGTGGTTACTATAAATTTCTTAGTCAAATCTGGTGCTATTAATACTGGTTCACTGCATGGAATTTCCTTAATTTTCTCGAATGCTTGTTGTTCTTCTTCCCCCCATATGAACGTTTTCCTTTTGTCTCTCAGTTTATTGAGTGGGTGTACAATTTTTGCAAAGTTTTTCACAAACTTTCTGTAATATGATGCAATTCCAACAAACCTCTGTACCTTTTCCGCGTTCTTAGGCACTGGGAATTCTTCAACCGCCTCGATCTTTTTCGGGTCCATTTTAATCACTCCATTTCCCGCGATGTGACCGAGAAACTTGCGTGTTTTTGAAGAAACTGGCATTTACTTGGCTCCACCGTGAGATTTGATTTTTCGAACCTGCTCATTAATCTTCTGAATTTCTTGCCATGCTCAACTAAATCCTTAGACATTAATACAATGTCGTCTAAGCAGACAGAAAGCTCTAACCCTTGAAGGCCAGCTAAAATTAAATCTACCATTTTTTGAAATGTTAGTGGCGCATTTTTGAGACCCATGCCCATTCGTTTATACTCGTAATGACCATATGGCCCTACAAACGCTGTTAATTTTGCAGATTCCGGATCCATTGGAATCTGATAAAATCCGGATTTTAAATCCAGGGCTGTTATATAATTTGCTGAGGCTGCAACTTCAATTATTTCATTCATGTTCGGCAAGGGGTAGCTATTTCCTACCGTAATTGCATTGAGTTGTCGAAAATCGGTGACTAACCGCCATCTCTCCTCTCCATTCGGTCCTGGTTTTTTCCTGACCGCCCAAACTGGCGAAGAATAAGGACTTTCCGATTCTTCTATTATTCCTTGATCTAGAAGCTCTCCAATAAGCTTTTGCATCACGTCCTTTAACGCTTGCGGATGTCTATACCTTTTTACTTTGATGGGAACATCCGATGTCAGTTCGATTTTGTGCGTGGTTACAGCTGTTGCTTTGAGGTGCTCGCCCGGTAATCCAAAAACGTGGGCATATTCTCCAATCAGCTCCTTTACATGCGCCAACTCTTCCGTGTTTAATTCCTTCAATGTTTCTTTATCCAATTGCTCGAAAACTAGATCTGCCCTGCTTTTGGTCTCGTCACTTGAGACTTTAAAAATGTTTGCGTGTGCTACTTCCTCCTTCTCTTCAACATTATCTAATTCGCAATTTATTGTATCATTATTCACTTTTATGGCCTCGCATGGCACAAGAACAACATCGGGTACCTTTACCCTAACTTCTTCACCATTTATGTTCACGCACATGGCATACGCTTTCCCGTTTTCATTTTGCGACAAAAAATTACCAAAATGGACTCCCGGTTGTAGTTCCCTCAATGCAACAAAACCTACATCGGCTTCCCCTTTTACGTTGGCATATATAACTTGCCTAGTCCTTGGTGGTATAATGAACATTTCTTCTTCTTCTAGAAAAGGAATTTTCAATTCTCCGAACTGCAGTTGTTTATTCACCGAATCGATCTTCCCCGCATGTTGGGTTATAAAATCCCAACCTATTATTCCATCAGTATCAATAGGAAAATCATCGTTGACCACCTGCATAATACATTCTAATCCATTCAGATTAGTAGTGATAGCTCCAATTGACGTTATTTCTCCACCTGTTACCCCATTTAGTATTATCTTATTCCCCGTATCAATCAAAAAATCTGGGTCTATCTTACTTAGCTTAACCAGCGTTACATCGGCTCCCGTATCTACAAAAAATTTTCCTGATCTATCCTTCAATTTCATACCGTCTAATTTCACTATCGGGGGTTGACGCCCAAATGTACATGCCAATCTTATTGTGTGGCGTTTGAGTGGCTGTTCTATGAGCTACTCGGCACCTAATTTTGACGCCGAGCATCTTGGGAGCTTAAATGCTCACTGTTCGAAAGTCCTTGGTTGTTATTAGCGTTCTGATTTTGTGGGTTCCAATCGTCATTACGGTTGTCGTGCCTGTTACCTCCATTATTATTTCCATTATTTCCATAGTTGTCGTTATTTCCATTATTTCCCTGGTAATTATCTCCACCTCGATTTTGATGATTGTTACCGTTGTTTCTATTATTCCGGTAATTTTGATTATTTCTACGGTAATTGTTATTATTCTGATTTCTTTCTCTGTTGCGGTAGTTATTATTATCGTTTCTGTCAGAAAGATTATTATCTCTCTCGTTGCTAGTCTGTTTGGTGTCTGTGTCATGCGATCCCGACGCTCCCGTAACCTGAGATTCCGTGTATGACACCGGCTGTTGTACGTACATGATCGGCTGCGCCACCGGCTGATTTGCTCTTACTTCTGTTGAATTCATTGAATTACTTTTATTGAACTCACCACTCAAAATTTGTCGCTCTAAAGCATAGCATTCGAAGAATAAATGACCTGGCTTTTTACAAAATACACACTGTTTTGTGTCGTAGCGTTTCTTTTGGCAATTCCTCTCAATATGTCCTTTTATTTGGCAATAATTGCAGGTTATATCCGTTGTAGCTATTCGCATCATGTTACTCGAGTGTGCAATATTATCGCGGCTTTCCAACGCTCCTTTTAATTCCCTTGCTCAGGCCGGCATATCCTCCAAACTGCCACCTTGGTCAATCATGCGACGCGCGCTAGTGCGGTTCTCAAATGTGACTGCTTCCGCGATTGCGTCTTTCAAAGTGCGCGGGCACCGTGATCGCACCTGATGTTGGAGTTCTCCATTTAATCCAAATAAGAATTGTTCCAAGGCCTCTTTATCAGCATTCTGCTTATATATTATTCGTTGATATGGAAATAATTCGTGGTCATTATCGTAAATATTTAATAGCCGATTATGAAGTATCTGTACGCGCAACCCGAAATCTACGGCTTTTTCGCCTACACTTTGTTTCACAATTTTTAATTCTGATAGTGCGTAATCCGATCCCCCTGTGCCACTGTACTGTGAGGATAAATCGTTAATTAATTCCACGATGGTGCTATACTGTGTTAAACGTGGAATGTAACCGACCCCCACTGGTCCTTTCAGCTTATTTGCGAGAGAATGGAGGACCCATTTCTCTGACTCCGGCCCGAATTCCTGCACTATATCGCGGAGAGCTCTGCTGAAGACTGGTAGCATGTCTTGGCTACCGGTGTATTCGGGAATTGTATTCAAGGCTTGACTCAACGTGAGTCTAAATCTTGGTTGAGTAGGAATGTCGTTATTATAATTACTTGCTCGCGTTTGCCGAATTCTATTCACTCCCTGATTCTGAACTTGACGCTGATTTGCTTGATTATATATATTTCCATTCCAAACATATTCTTCTTGTGGTGTGGAGACAACCGGTTCATCATCGTCCTCATTATATATTCCTACATCAAACAAATCTTGGTTCGGTTGGAAGTCATTCAATCTCGACTGCGTTTCCCTAATTAATTTTTCTAACTCGCTCAACTTCATTGATGTATCATCTCTTCCCATATTCAAGCTACGATTTTGCTGAGATTTCACCCTCATTAATTCTGCCTGTATTTCGTTAATCTGGTAATTTAATGTCTCTATGGATAGTCCCCGAGCTGTGCGATGATTAATTAATCTTACTTGTTCTGAGTTCTCAATCCTCGGGTTATGAATTAGGGTTTCGTATTTTGGCTTTATGGTAACACTATTTCCCCGGAATTCTTGTTCTCTTGTCGGTGGTTTAGGCCAATTAAATTCGTTTTGTGTTTTATATCTCGTATCCTCCTGTTGCCTAAAACCCACTGATCTATCGTCATGCATTTTATTGTTTCTCTTTAATAATTCAAGCTGTCGATAAGCTATTACGCTTGGGACTAGCTTAGAGTTGGACCCATCTTGTTCGTATCGTTCGTTCAGGTCCTGTATTGTGTGTTCTCGCGAGTCTTTGTGTGCATTGTGGTCAATTGTTTTATTATTTAGGTCGAATTGGACTTGTTCCCTACGCACCTCCTTACCGTCTGATCTTTTCTCCATTTCGTTTCCACTCTTTCTGTCTTGAACGGAATTATTGTTTTGAATTATTCTTTCGAATTCTTGAACATTAGATTGACTATTCGGGTTGGGGAATTCTAGTGAGTTACGATGTAAATGAGAGTGACGCGGAGTATCTAATTTACTTGACATCGATGAATCTGCCAAATTCTGGATTGATTGATTCCTATAATCCATGTATAATTTTTTAAATATTCCTTCTAGCGTACTCCTTGCTATTTTAACTTTTTTAATATCGTACCCTTCGAACTGTTCTTCTTCGTATGCTAATAAATGTTCTATTCCTTCTATCGCAATCAAAAGATGTTCTCTCGTTGGATTAGTTGTTGCATAATCCGCGAAAAATAAGGATGATTTATATTCATTCCCGAAATACTCTTGCCCACTGAGACAATCTACATGACAATTTAGAAATGTGCCACACAAACAATTCATTTTCTCGAAAACGCTCTGATGAAACCACATCGGACAAAGTAATTCCTACGTAAATTTTCCTAATCTATCGAATGGTGTGACTGAATTTCTAAGAAAATGTACCATTCAAAAAATAGAAAAATTAATTTCTGTGGAAAAGGTTATGATCCAATAGTTTCATGAAATTCCTGTAGTCCGGGAAGATTAAAGATGAATAGAGTTGTTTCCAACTCGATTGATTCACTAGTTTTAATTTAGAAAATTATTGAAAAATAAAAGTATGCAGAGAAGCCAAGACTGAAATGGCTGTCTTGGAAAGGTG
>JAJGXB010000180.1:0-18621 GCA_020882725.1 Aphelinus certus
AAGATCATATTTATCCATCGTGGGCGTCATCCGTTGACTGAACAGGCAACTGATTTTGTTCCAAATGATATTTTTTCTGGACTACAAGAAGGCTTAGTGAATATCATTACTGGGCCAACTAGCTGTGGGAAAAGTACATTCATCAAGCAAACAGCTATAATTGTGTTCATGGCTCACATTGGAAGTTTTGTGCCGGCGAAAAAAGCTATAATTGGGTTGATTTCCAACATATGTACTAATATCGGTAGATGTGATAGTTCATCTATTGAATCAAGTTCCTTTCTGCAAGACATCCGACAGGTCATTTATTATTTCGTTCAACTATTACTTACTTTCTATACTGCAATGAATTCCAAAAAAGTTCATTCTACCCGTTTCAATAAAAATAAACGACAAAAGACAGATATGAACAGGGAAAAACAAATATTTTTCTCTATTTTGAAAGTATAATTTATTGTTATTCAAATGAAAGTATTCTTACTTATTTATGAAAGATATTTATTTCAAAATTGTTTCTGAAACATTAAAAATATTACCATTATCAATTTTTCAGAACAGTAGTCATTACTACGAGCAGGAACCATTGTACGATCATAGGCAGCAGTTGATTTATTTGATTGTACAGAGTGATGTCGATACGCGACTTAAGCATAAAAGTGATAAATTATGCGACAATTTTCAACCCAAAAATGTCCTGGGTATCGGCAACCCACACGCATTGCTGCCATTTGACTATAAAAAACACAACAACCATGAAAAAACGTTAAAAAAAATCTTCTGTCGACAGGCGCGAACCCAAAATCCTCGGATCGGGAAGCAAAAGCTTTAACCACTCGGCCATCCCAACCTCTTATTTATAAATAGCATAAATGTTTAATTTAAGTTGTGACCCCCAGGGCGAGTTTCAGTTGGAATAGGATTATTTCTTGGTGATCTGAGGCTTGAGAATTGATCATAATACATACATTGAATTATATTAACAACCCCAACCAACCCGTGGTTGAAAAAAGAAATCCAACACAAGTCAATACGCTATACTATCCATATATATGCTACCGCGACTATATACATATGCGTGCGTCTTCTTACTCCCCACTTCGCTCAACCGGCTGGCTGTGCTCAGCCAATCAGCGGAGACGTGCGAGAGAGATGCAAGGTACACTTGATCTTCTCTCTCTTTCTACCGAGCGGACACTTCCACTTGCAGGCGCACGCATACCTTGCCTACTCTATATGTAATATCTTTATGTGTAAAATACGACCAGAGTCTGGGCGCGTTACACGCACAGCTTTTCTGTTTGTCCGCTACGACCACACTGTGGCGCTGCCGTGCACTCAATAATTTCTCAGTGTACCCTTCCTTTGTGGTGCTGTAGTGGAGAGGCGCTTAGAGTTGGTGCGCTCTCTGGCTCGTCTGTGAAGAACTGAGCTTGTCTTCCGACTGGAACTGGTTAAGGTAGGTTGACAGATACCCTTTCTCTGCGGTGTTGTAGTGGGGTGGGGTTTAATATCGGTGCGTTCTCTAGCTTGTCTTCCGATTGGAGTTGCTTAAGTAGCTCTCCGACGGATACCTCTTCTCCACTATCTCCAGCGGTGTCGCGCGCGCGCGCGTGTGTGTGTGTGTGTGTGTGTGTGTGTGTGTGTGTATGTGTGTGTGTGTGTGTGAGAGAGAGAGAATTGAATTGAATTGAATTGCATTTTATTTAGGACTAAGGACTCAAGGTCCTACATAGTCACGGCAAGCACATTACCGTATCTACATCGAGGTAGCTTAAAAACTAACTTACATACACTAATCGGCACCCTCACTCACGCAGAAACGATAAATAAAAAGAAAAAAGATAAATTACAATAAATAAATAAATAAAATGGATGAATAAATAAAATGGCTAGGCAGAAATCGAAAACAGTCTTAAATTCTATGAAAATTGCCATTGCCAATCCTCGCGCAACAGTCACACATCCACACACAAAACACATAACCTATTCAACGCCCGCAACATACAACTAAAGCTAAATACAATTATTACATCTGGATTGACAGAAAATACCTCTCCAGCTCGCATTTAAACCATGGCGTTGTAAGAATTGACCTAATATCCCGCGCGATCTCATCCCAGAGCCTAGCCACTTTGTGAAGGACTACTCTCCAAACTTCGTGCGTGCGCGTATAACTACGAGGTCCAACGAAGAGCAGCGCTTAGAGCCGTATCTGGCTGGCGGTCTGAATTCCAGTTCATCCGCGATGTAACGTGGGTCGTTCTCGGACAATATTCGAGCTAAGAGGCATAGACAGAGGTAGTTTTTTCTAGCAAAAAAGGGAGAATATCGTGTTCCTTGTATGCATGCGAAATATGGTCCGATTTCTTTAACCCAGTCACAAAGCGGAGAGCGGCATTCTTACAACGACTCAGTTTTAAAGTTAACTCAGCTGACAAATTGAGTTGCGCTCCCGCACAATGTAAGGAAATACAAGTGCCTTTACTAGAACTAGTTTGGTACTTTTGGGTATGCATTAGTTGCATTTGCGAAGCCTAGAGAGAGCTGAAAAGCACTTATTTGAGGTAACAATGCACTGCTGTGTCCACGAGAGAGTGGAATCAAGCGTGAGTCCCAAAATCTTAACCACGCTCTTGTACTCAATGGATTGCCCATTAATCTCGAGCTTTGGGATCATATCGAATATGGGACGGCTGAGGTAACTCCTATCTCCAAACCAGATCGCTTGAGTCTTGCCTGCATTAGTCGACAATCCGTTTGCTTCCGCCCAATGAGCAAGCCTATGAAGATCGCGATTGACTCTGTTGATCATGTCTATAATCTCGCACAATCGACCGCGTAGGAAAATGTTTAAGTCATCGGCATACAGGTGATACAATCAGAACAATAAGACCAAAGGTGCATCGTTGATAAAAATAGAAAAGATGAGCGGACCCAAGGGACTGCCCTGCGGAACGCCGAATTCCCTGTAAATATCGCCCGACTCATCAAACCGTATCTGATAAGCCCATGGCAAGCATCTTACCAATAAGCAACTCGACATTTACTATATCAAAAGCCCGAGTGAAATCAACGGCGACCAGGAGTAAAATTTCTTCCGCATCCACAGCCGCTCGAATTTCGTCCGTGATTTTTATGAGCGCGGTATGTGTGCTGTATCTCTTCCGAAATCCCGACTGGAACCGATCAATCAGTTGCCTTGAACTCAAAAATTTCTCGATTTGATTGCTCGCAATAGATTCAAGGATCTTTGAGGCCGAATTGAGCAAGCTAATTGGCCTGAGATGGTTCACTTCAAGGGGGGATAGCATTTCGGAATAGGTCTCACTATGGCCTTTTCCTAAGCAGTTGGAAAAACTCCCGACTGCAAGGAGCAATCAAAAATATTAACGAGCGCTGGGAGTATGGTAGGCAAATATTCCTCAAGAAAGCGCACAGGGATAGCATCGGGTCCACAGGCATTTGAACGCGCTGGAAGAATCGCTCGGGCAACATCCAATGGAGCAACGTGACTAAAGTAAAACCACTCGTCGGGCGAGATTCTGGCTAAAAGAAGAGGCTTGAGGAAGGGATGCGATGTAGGATTACCTATGAAAAATTCATTAATCTTGTCAATGTCGTCCGGCAGTGGAAATAATTTTTTGGATTTCGATACGATCTCCAATTCATCGACGATGTCCCACATCCGAGATGAATTCGACACTACCTCGAACCTACCATGATAGTACGCAGCAATTGAATTATGACAGACCGTCTTTACTCTGTTGCGGAGAACCTTGAAACGGGCCTTATCATGGGGACGATTTGTGCGCTTCCATACACTCCACGCTTTGTTTCTATCTCTAATAAGCGTCTCAATCGAGGCGTTCATCCAGAGTGTGGGTCTTTTCTTTGGCAAAACAGTTCTGTAGGGTGCGTGTATGTCGTATAATTTCACGATGTTAGAAGAAAATACGCGTACATTCTCATCGATGCAAGCTATATCACAAATACAGTGCCAATCAATGTCACGCAAGTCGACGCGAAAACGATTGACATCGAGATCGCGGAAAGAACGACGTGTGATCGCCCTCGGGGCCGTCCCAGGTACATCAAAGGAGAGAGTCGTCATTACAACATGATGTTGAGAAATGCTCGGTACGTAAAACTGCTTATACGAGACGACGCACGACAAGTCACTGGTGCAAATGAAGTCAATGGTCGTTGGAGCCCTGCTACCCTCCGCCCGATGCGTGTCTTTGAACGGCAGTCGCTTGAGATTACATGTAATCAGCGAGTCGCTCAAAATTCTCTTGTTGGTAGTCTCCTTATTCCAATCTATGTTGAGATCGCCAAGTAAAATAGTATAGTCACGGAGCGAGTTGCAATTGAAAAGAGCCTCTTCCACATTGCACCAGTATCCGCACTTTGGTGGACTATAAACCGCACCCACGAGAATTTTGAATATTTCCACCTGAAGTACAAGGGAAAGAAACTCCGGTTGCAACCTATATGTGCTGGACTGCGTGGAAAAAGAGATAATTTTACACCGAACAGACTCCTGCACGTAGACAGCCACACCCCCGCCACATCTAAGTTGTCGATCGTTTCTAAACAGAAGAGATCGTTTCTAAAGATAGAGAAAGAGAGAGAGAGAGAGAGAGAGAGAGAGAGAGAGAGAGAGAGAGAGAGAGAGAGAGAGAGAGAGAGAGAGAGAGAGAGAGAGAGAGAGAGAGAGAGAGAGAGAGAGAGAGAGAGAGAGAGAGAGAGAGAGAGAGTGAGAGAGAGAGAGAGAGAGAGAGAAAGAGAGAGAGAGATTCAGATTAATTTTATTTTCTAAACATTATGTTGTACAATTTACAAATAGCTTATTATTTGAAATTAGATAACTAAACTTATATTCTTAAGTAATAATAATAAAATAGTTAGTACATAATTTGTTTATTCAAGCTAGAGTAGGTGTGAGTAAAGCTGGAGTTAGAATGAATGGAATGAGGGGGCGTCAGTGATGAGTGATGGGAGTGAGTTCCAGAGATGAGCTGCTGAGATATGGAAGGATTTTTCGAATGACTTGGTACGGGAAGCAGGTATGACCAGTGGCGCGCGACGACCACCCCTCACAGGACGAGTAGACGTGTTCTCATAAAATAGGTCCGCGAGGTACTCTGGTCTGCCAGATCTGAAGATTTTGCAGACCAGAGTAGCTTTGAAATAATCACGTCCCAACTCAGTGGTGAGCCAACCGAGTTCTCGCCTGTAAGGGGTGATGTGCTCATTCCTCCTTACACCATAGACGTATCTCATACCAGTGTTGACAAGCCGCTGTAGGATAAGATTCTGCTCATTAGAGAGATCGCAGTATACCAAGGTGCAGTAGTCAATAAGTGGGAGAAGGAGTGCTTTGATGAGGTATTTCCTGAGGGCCAAATTCGCACAACCGCGGAACCTATGGAGCCTATACATCAGGGCGTTGGCTTTTTTGCACACCGACAACACATGCTCCCTCCAGGAGAGAATCGAGTCAAGAGTGACCCAAAGACTGACTACCGAGGATTCAAGGTAGATGGTGGAACCATCGAGGTTCAGTACCTGATCAGCCTGCTCACTGATACCACTCATGTAATATCTACTGCCAAAGACTATCGCTTTCGTTTTAGATGCGTTCAGCTTGAGGCGAGAGAGAGAAAGAGAGAGAGAGAGAGAGAGAGAGAGAGAGAGAGAGAGAGAGAGAGAGAGAGAGAGAGAGAGAGAGATTGATTGATTGATATCAGATTTATTATGACAAAACCCATAGGGTCGGATGGCAAAAGGAGCATACATTTGTAATACTTATACTAATAATACTAATAAATATAATACGAATAATACTAATAACAATAACAATAATGATAACCAAGGCATGACAGTAAATTTTCTCATCGCAGAAATAACAGCTATACACATGAAAATCTGGTTTGATACTAATAACAATAATAATGACAGCAGTAATCTTCAAGAGTAACATTTCCAAGCGAGTGTTCTCATCTATGTACTAGGAGTTGATTTTGATTTAAAAAGTATTGAAATAATGAGTGTTTGAAAAGGTCAACGGAATTTTTCAGTTTTATATTGGTGGGCAACGAATCCCAGAGTTTCATTGCCAAATTAGAGAAGGACTCCTCGAAACATTTCAAATTAGTTTTAGGCAATAGAAAATTTGACTGCTTGATCCTCTGGGATCGTCGAAGGCTACCGTCGAATAGAACAAATAATTCATGAAGGTATTCGGGTTCTGAAGTGGTAAAAATCTTATATGTTTGAACAGCTAGTAAATACCTTCTGCGGTTTTCCAACGATAACCATTGCAAAGTAGAGTAATACGGTGCCAACGGAGCATCGCTTTTTAGATGAAAGATGAATCTGACAATCACGTTACACAGTCTCTGGAGTTTGATAGCTAGATATCCAGAGAGACCACTGTTGTACACGAGGCATGCATAGTCAAAATGGGGTAAGATAAGGGCTTGAGCAAGACGGATTTTCAATTTGGTTGACAGACAGCTACCTCGATATCTCAGTCTGTATAATACGCCATGAACTTTTGAGCACACTCTTGATATGTGGGCATTCCATGATAAATCATTGGATAGCATAACTCCGAGGTTCTTGACTGTATGGGAAAGGGGAATGATTGAATTACCGACTATGATTGGAAGCAGTGCAGGTCCATCTTCCCTCAGCGTCTTGAGGTTTTGAGCTGTGCCACATAACATAGCTTGAGTTTTGCTGACATTCAATTTAAGCCCGTTCTCGTTTGCCCATCTGACCACCGCTGCTGCGTCCTCGAGTAATTTGGTTATTGCTGTATTTAAGTCTTCACGAAAGCATTCTAAATATATGTGGAAGTCATCGGCAAAAAGGAGACCTTTGCAGTGCTTTAAAACCAATATAATCAAATTTATGAACATCAGAAAGATAATGGGAGCCGGCTTAGAACCCTGTGGAACACCTGAAGTGTTTGGCAAGAAATCGGTCGCCGACCCGTCATTCTTCAGTATAGCTTGTGAACGATCCGATATAAATGAATGAAGGAACTTTATGGCTTCATCTGAGAAGTTGAACTTTCTAGCTTTTTCGAGTAGAGTTTTATGGTCGATAGTATCGAATGCTTTTGAAAAGTCAAAGAATAATACGAGTGTGAATTTGCCTTGGTCCATGTTTTTCCGAATGTCTTCTGTTAATTTTAATAAGGCTGTTTGTGTGCTAAAGTTACTCCTGAATCCCGATTGAAACATTGATAACAGTTTGTTATCCTCAAGGAATTGGGTCATTTGCCGGGTAATTATGGAGTCAAACACTTTTGCAAAGTGACATAGATTTGCGACCGGCCTCGTGTCGGATGGAGATGATGGGGACGAAACCTTACTCAAAGGTATTACATATGATCTTTTCCATACTTCAGGGTAAACGCATTGAGAGAAAGATAAGTTGAACAGATTTGTAAAGAACGGAACTATGTCGGAAAGGTTATTTTTGAAGTAAGATAATGAAAGGCCATCATAACTGCGACCTTTCGCTTTGGGTAGGCAGTATTGCATGGCCTTAAACACGAGATCATGATTGAGCTGAGAAAAATTGAAAATTGGCTTAGTGGGATCGAGATCGATGTTCAGCACCAACTTGAGATCGTCCTCCGAACAGGCTGGATGAGTGCAAGTAACGTTTGAAAAATGCTCAATTAGGACATCCGCTGAGAAGTTTTCCAACGGCGAGGGAAATTTATCCTTTGCCAGGCCAAATTTTGTTAAGGTTTTCCAAAACTTCGAGGCATTGGACGAATTATTTAGTAGCTGAATAAGGTAGTTATCTTTCAAGTCTTTCATTTCCTTTTTAATTTCTTTCTTGAAGATTTTATATTCTAAAAGCAATTTTGAATCCTTAGTGCGTCGAGCATGCTGGTACATACGATCGCGAATTTTGCATTTTGACTTCAATTCAGGAGTGATCCAAGGTGCAGACTTTCTATAGAACTCTCTTGTAACGATAGGAGCGTGTGTGTCCAATAGTGACAATGCTTTTTCCTGAAAGTTACTAAAAAGAGTGTTGACATGTGCATTTCGTAGATCCATGATTTCGAACAATTCTTCAGAGAAAGTAGCAGGTGAAAATCTATTGAAGTTTCTATATGTTATTACTCTGTTATTGCTTATAGGGATATCAAGTTTGTAATTAATAATCAAGTAATCGTGGCAGTTTATAAATGGAGATATTGATTTACTATGGGATAGAATTTTGTCCTGGGAGTCAACTATGATAACATCGAGCCAAGTGTCTGTATCATCTTTGTGGTGAGTTGCGGTGAATGGTGTTAAAAATAGGGAATTTTCATATATTAGATTTTTTAGATGATTACCGTAATAATTATTCTCTCGAGACAAGTCAGAGTTCATATCTCCCGCAATAATAACACCTGAATATAAATGAATATATCTCGATAATGCATAGAAAAAATCAACTAAAACTCTACCACCTGGTCGACGATAAACAGAAGCGAATAGTATACGTTCGCCACTGCTTGGACAAATTTCGAGAATGAGATATTCCGGTTCATTTATGTCTTCAATCTGTGGTGATTCAAGGACCGTATATCCGATATTTTGGCGAATGTAGCAAGCTATACCACCGCCCTGTACATATTCGCGACTGCCTTGTTCATGCGTAAGACCACGTTCGTTGCTCACTAAATTATAGTCGGATATGTTGAAGGTGCAAATATCATGTTTTGAGAGAGAGAGAGAGAGAGAGAGAGAGAGAGAGAGAGAGAGAGAGAGAGAGAGAGAGAGAGAGAGAGAGAGAGAGAGAGAGAGAGAGAGAGAGAGAGAGAGAGAGAGAGAGAGAGAGAGAGAGAGAGAGAGAGAGAGAGACAGGTGGTATCTGGTGTGTGCAGTATGAGTGAGTGCGGGTCGCGCGAATCGAGTCGCGGGCCGGTTAGCTACTCGCGGGAAGCGGCGTAAACGGCCGTTGGTCGGACCGCCACTATATTGGCGCGAGTCAGAGGCGGACTCGCGGCGCATCGGCACCGCGCATGCGTGCTCGTGGATTGAATATCCACCCAACACGAGGCAGTAGAGGGAACAGCAGGCGAGAGTCGTGAAAGAGCGCGAGTTGCTCGAACGCGCGCTCACTTCGGAGGACGATTCGGAATACTGCGGCATACCGCGGGAGCAAGGGCCGGTGTTAACCAGCACACAGCTGAAGCCGAGACATTTCGAACGGGCACCTCTGGCAGGAACGCGCGGGAACGAGCGACGCGGTAACCGGCCGGAAAGGCTGGCTTCTCTCGTCGGATGGGAGTCTGAGTCGGACGGGGAATCGGTTCCTCCGCGATCGAATGCGCAAGCGAGACAACCACGAGAATCGGCAAGGGCAAACGTGATTAAGTCGCTGAAGAGTTGAGGTTTGCGTTTCAGTGGCGATGGTGCGAAGTCGGAGGATGCGGAGGAGTTCCTCGATCAGTTCAAAGACTGTCGCGCAAGTCTCGAGATTGCGGATGAAATCCTTTTGAACACGCTGCCGTGCGTATTCAAAAAGGTGGCCAGTATGTGGTACAGGACGGCGCAAACTCAAATCTCTTCGTGGGAGGAATTCAAGCGCGCGTTTCGCCGACAATTCATCGGCGAATACGATACGGCGAATCTTTGGAACGATCTACGCCGCCGTACACAGGGTAAATCGGAAAAGATAACGAATTATCTCTCGAGTTTGCGGTATATTGCATCGAAGTTCCGACATCCGCCGACGGATGAAGAATTATTGAGGGTCGCGTACCGCAATATCCACCCGGATTATCGCCGGTCACTCCAAGGCAAGGTAGTGCTGTCGCTTCACGAGCTCGAAGAGGTAGGGCGGCGGTATGAGAAGATGCGCGATTTTGATAGCCGTTGGGGCCCGCCACCTCCCGCGGATAAAATGAAGGTCCCGGGGGCGGCGTTTGGCGCGCCGAGTTCGCGATAGGTGGGAAAGGTGTCCGCGATTGATGGGAATAATTAAGTTGCCGCGGTCGACAGTGGAGAAAAAGGGGGAAAGGGTAAAAATAAGAAGGAAGAGTGGCCAAAGAGCAGCGACCCCTCGACCGGCTCGGGTAACACGATTCGTGCGCAGGTCGACACTTCGGCGACGCCGTCGCAAACAGGCCCGGAAGCGGGTGCGCAAGAGGCCGCGGCACTCCAAGCTAGCGGAAAACCGATGTTTCGCGGCAATCCTAATTATCGGGGGCAATCGGGGATCGCGCCAGGGGCGAATGCGAGCTCAGGACGATATGAGTTGGCGCGGCGGGCTAGTGGTGAGTTTGTGGGCGTCTGCTTTAAATGCCAGCAGGCCGGACATCGTGCGAGTCAGTGTCCGGACCTTGGATGCTATCGGTGCAGGAAGTCGGGACACATGGCGCGGGAATGTCCGAACGGGAGAGTAGTGGAGGAAGTTTGCCAGGGTTGTGGGAAGGTTGGATACACCGTGTGGACGTGTATCGACTGTGATTTCTCGCGCAACGCTTCGGGAAACGCGAAAGGGGGGGCGGTGTAAATTCGGGTAGTTCACCGGCGGCCCCCCCCCCCCCGAAGCGAGAGAGTCTGAAGAGAAGAAAGTATGTGATGAAAGTGAAGAGACGAGCGAATCGGTTCAATGAAAACTCCGAGAGAGAGGCTTGGGAGCCGTTCGCTTCGAAGAGTGTGTGTTTGTGCGCAACGGAATTCCGATTTTGAATAAAGGGGAATTTTCGCGAGAGATGATTAGTAGAATCGTGCGTGAACATCGGCAGAAGGTCGAAGAAAGTAGACACTTCGAAAGACTGCCAATGATAGAAGAGATGGTCGACGAGTTGTTGAATGAGGGAGAGAGTAGAGAACAGGGGAGGGGAAAACGGGGCGGCCCGGGAGCCAGTGCGGAAAAATTGGAATCTATACGCCGCTCGAACGAGACTCCCGAGAGTAGTGTGAGTGACAGTGAGGAAGGAAAGGAAGCGAAGAGAGTAGTGGTGGAAAGCGTAAGTCCGCTGGGGGGAGTGGTTTTACCCGATCGTGATGATGAAGTTTGCGCGCTAACAAGAGATAATCGACCGTATCTCCGAATCATATTGGCTGACGAGGAAGTGAAAGCGTTAGTCGACAGAGGTGCGACATTATCGATTGCGGGTTCTTGCGTGATCGATATGTTTCGAGATAGGGTGGAAGGAAGTGGTGGGTTAATTGGGAGTTATCGCAAAAATAATATGAGTCGGTCGATCGGATGGTTGAAAATAATGCTCGAAATTGACTGCGCGGCGCATGTTATCAAGTTCGCGTGCATGCCGGATTCGGCCCACGACTTGCTGTTGGGCCAGGATTTCGCGAATGAGTTTGATTTAGACGTGCGAAACACGACTGCGCCAGTGATGATTCGCAAACCGGACGGTACTTTCCGGTTTTGCATCGATTATCGCAATGTAAATAAATGCACGGTGAAAGACGAATATCCAATGCCGAACATGGATACGATCCTGGATCAATTGCGGCCCGGCCGTTTCATCTCGAAAATCGATTCAAAGGCCGCGTATCACCGGGTGCCCATGTCAAAGCGGAGTCGGAAATATACCGCCTTTAGCGTGCCAGGCTCAGGGCTGTGGCAGTTTAAGCGACTTCCATTCGGCCTAACAAATGCTCCTCGGACGTTCCAGCGGCTGATCGACAAACTTTTTGGTCCGGCGTTCGAGCCGTATGTCTTTGGTTATTTAGATCTGATCATCGTAACTGAGACGTTTGACGAGCATTTGTACTGACTTGAGTATTGAAGAGGTTAGTGGAGGCCAGTTTAGTGGTGAATCGAGATAAATGCGAGTTTTGCTGCTCGCAGGTCACGTTTTTGGGATTTTTGCTAGATCATCAAGGCCTGCGGCCTGATCCAGATCGCGTGCCGCCGGTGGTGGAGTATGAGGTGCCGAGAACTATAAGACAATTGCGCTGGTGTCTCGGGATGGTGGGCTGGTACGCGCGATTCATTGAAAACGTAACCGAATTGAAGTTGCCGATGTTAAAGTTATTGCGGAAGGGGCAAAAGTGGGAGTGGGGCGAGGAGCAACAGGAGTCGTTTGAGGCGTTAAAGCGGGCCCTCGTGTCAGCGCCGGTGCTCGCGAGGCCCGATTTTGATAAGCCGTTCACGGTGCAATGCGATGCAAGTGATGACGCGATTAGGGCCGTGCTAACGCAGGAGGAGGACGATGGGGAGCATCCTATTGTGTACGTGAGTCGCGCGTTAACGCCGGCCGAGAAAAACTACACGACGACGGAGAAGGAATGCTTGGCGGTGCATTGGGCGGTGCGTAAATTGAGGCCGTATCTCGAGGGCTACCATTTTACAGTGATAACGGATCACTCGGCGCTGCGTTGGCTACATAATTTGAAAGATTCGACAGGTCGCCTTGCAAGATGGGCCCTTGAGATGCAACATTGGGATTTTAAAATCCTCCATCGAAAGAGCGCGCTCAATAAAGTACCCGACGCGCTGTCGCGAATGCACGAGCTGGAAGATGAAGAAGTGGCGGGATTTGAGCAAATCTAAGACGCGGATTATCTCAAACAACGAGAGAATATTCAGAAATTTCCGGAGAGATATACGGAGTGGAGGATCGAAGAGGGAAATTTATACCGATATCGCGAGGATCCATTGCTTGATCCGGTTACAAATCGGGAAGAGGGCTGGCGGTTAGTGGTGCCCGCGGAGTATCGGGAGAAAATTCTGCGTGACGCTCACTGCATACCATCGGCGGGACACTTAGGCATTGAGAAAACCTACGATCGTATCGCGAAGGAGTATTATTGGCGGGGCGCGTACTATGACACGCTCAAGTTCGTGCGTTCGTGCGAGCAATGTCAAAAATATAAGCCGTCGCAGGCCGGAGCGCAAGGATTGATGGGATCTAGAGTGGTGGAGTGATCGTGGTCAATGGTGGCGGCGGATTGCATGGAGTTCCCTCCGAGCAAGTCGCAGCACAAGTACTTGATAGTGTTTCAAGACTTGTTCACGCGATGGATAGAGGTGAAACCTCTGCTCAAAGCGGATGGAAAGTCGGTGGCAAAAGCGTTCGAGGAGTTGGTATTATTTCGGTGGGAGACGCCAGAGTGTTTCCTGAGCGATAACGGTCGGGAAATCGACAACAAATATCTCAATGATTCGTTGAGAGAATACGGCGTGCGACATGCAACGACTCCGCCGTATCATCCGCAGGAAAATCCGGTCGAGAGAGTTAATCGAACGCTAAAAACAATGATCGCAATGTTCGTCGGCAGCGACCATCGTACGTGGGACGCGCACGTGCATAAGTTCCAACACGCGGTTAATACTGCGGTACAGACTTCGACTAAAGTCTCGCCCGCCTTTTTAAACTTCGGTAGGAATCCGCGACCAGTGGTGAGTTTGAGGAGAGTGGTGGAAGGCGTACGCTCACTAAATTGGAGCCAGCAATATGGATAAATCGACGATAGATGAAGCGATTGGAGGCGCTCCGGGATCTGGTGCAGAAGTACGCGAATGATGCGCGTGAAAGACAGGCGAAGTATTATAATAAAGAGCGGGAAGACGTGCGCTTTCATGTCGGGGACCTGGTACTCCGGAAAGTACACGTGTTATCAAGTAGAGAGAAAAAGTTCTCCGCAAAGTTGGCGGAAAAATACGAGGGTCCGTATGAGATAGTGGAAGTGAAATCGCCGACGGTGTGTATTCTTGGACAGGGGACGGGCTCGAATCGGCGGCTAACAAAGGTCGCTATTCAGCAGTTGAAACGGTTTGTTACCCCCTGAGCTACCCGTAATACCGTCTCATGTGTTGGATTCTTACAGCAATAATGATGTCCGAAGAGCACGACAAGATCGAGGAGTCCGATCAGTCGGATTCCGCCAAGACGCACGACGAGCCTCGACTGAACTGGGCTGACGGCGTGGAGAGTGACGAGGAGAGAGAGAGGGCGAGGGCGCCTTGGAGAGCTGCGAGAGCGCGGCCGATGGAGACGCCGTCGACCTTTGGGTCATTGCGGAAAAGCGCGGCCTAGTGGAGGCTGGGAGCGCCGATGCGGAGCGCTCCGTTGTGGTACTGCGCCCCTCTGTGACCAGCAGTCTCGCCACGGATTCTCCCGGCGTGGACGCGGTTAGGGAGACCGCTTCGCCAGGGAGTTTCCTCGAGAGGGCCGAACGCACGAAGCGGCAGTGGCAAGAGCTGAGCGAAGTGCGGCAGATCCGGGAGGCCCGGTACCGGCTCGAAAAGTTGCAGGAGAGTACGGAGCAAACGACTGCGACTTCATCCGTCGTGGATGGCTCAGGCCACCCGGCGACCCCTGGTGGATCGTTGGCCGATCCCACCGAGATTTTTGAGGTCAGCAGTCACCGCGCCCAGCAGGAGCTGGACGCGTACCTGGAGCAGCCACCACCGCCCCAGCTGCCGGGTATGGTGCTCATTTTGTGTACCGCCATCCTCCACGATGAAGAGTCACGGGACTCAGACGAGGGGCTGTCGACGGGGGGGCGGACCACGTCCAGCGAGCCACCGAAGGAGATGGAAAAGGCTGACACGCAGGGCCAATCTGCCGTCCGGACGGCGGGGAAGCGCCGGCGTCGTAAGGCGAGGCCTTACAATCCTAATCGGCAGCTGACAGTAGCCGATTATGTCGGGGCTCGGCTGTCGCCGATTTCCGAGGAGGAAGCTGGCCCGCCCAACCGACGACCGCGCCAGGAGCGCTGGAGGAATATTGAGGAGAGCTGGCAGCCTAGCGGAGGACGGTCGACGCGAGCGGTGATTTGGAGAGAAATTTGTTTAAATTGTTGGCAAGCGGGACACCAGCACGCTGACTGTCCACGGCCCAAGGTGCGGAGCTACTGCCTGAATTGCGGTCGCCACGGGCAAGATCTTCGCTCGTGTCCACGCTGCCGCGAGCCGCATCAACGGTGGCGGGAGCGGCAGTTTGCTTCTGAGTGGGAGCGTGAGCAGCAAGAGCAGGCGGCCCGCCAGCAGGCTGCCCAGGGAATGAGACAGCTGGGCTATAGTGGCGGAGTAGAGGACGGTGTTGAGGTGAGCTGGCGGCAAACGAAGCGCCTGGACAGAGAATTCGAGGAGATGCGAAATCGGAGCCTTGAGTGAGAGCGGCTCGAGCTCCGGGAGCTTGACTGACTCGAACGGCAACGCGTGGAGGCGCAGCGTCTGGCGGCAGAGCGCATGCGGCAAGAGGTAACGGCCATCCAGGAGTACGAGTGAGAAAGGCGGCGAGCGCAGGAGAGGCACGAGCGTGAGTGGTCTGTCCAAGGGCGTGGTGAACAAGCGTGGATGGAAATGGCCTTGTTACCCGCCAGTGGTATCGACCCTGCGCCCGCAACCGGGCGCTCGCAGGAGACGCTGCGGTTATTGGATGACCTGCGAGGCCTTGCGCCGGAGGTTCGGGTGGCGATCCTTCGGGATATTTACGGGCTTCGTCGTTAGCACGGTGGCTAACTTCGATAACCTAGAGTTTGGTGGATAGTGGTGGTAATATCTGGAGGAAAATTTGCGGAGCGTATTGGTGGTGGATTACCCCCTTCGGGTTGAGTTAACGAATGTTTATACCAAAAATGGCTTTCGGAGACGGGGTCGTCGCGAAAAACTATTTTCGGTCTAGGGGAGGGGGGTCTGTAGCGTGAGAATGGCGAAGGGGCCCGCGGGCGCAAGAAATCGGGCTGTCGCGTGTCGTCAAGTCACGAGCAGCCGTATCGTGGCGGACGGTTGTAGTGGAGAGTGCGCGCGGACGCATTCGGTGTTCGACGAGCCAGCCGAGCAGTTCGCTTCCCACACGACCAGCCCGCCGAACGTGAGGACGTCCACGAGACCTGGTGCCAAGCAGCCACGAGAAGACGAGCAGTACGAAAGGAAGAGCACCGCAGCCGTACGAGAGGACAAGCCCGCTGCAGTTCAGATCGAGTGGTTGAGTCAGGTGGGAGCAGTGATCGACGCGGCGAGTGCTCTCGAGTCGGCTCATCGCGGACGCGCGGCGCGGGCGAATCGGCTTCCTGATCAGCGGATCAGCGAAGCGGTGAGGGAAACGGTGACGACGTACGGAGCGCGCGGCGGTTGGAGGCGAGGCAGTTAGCGACCGCGAGGAATACTCGCTTGCGCGTCGCGGCAGGTCCGTTGCCGGGCGAGCTCGCGCGCTTTGTTGCGGTTCGTGGAACGCGGCGGTTAGAGCGAAGTCGGTGGCGCGCAGACGAGAGAAGCGACGCGAACGAAGGACCGGGGCCGTAAAAGGCAGGCGGTGGCTAGTGGAATCGTCTAACGACGACCATAACACCCTGGTGCCAGACGGGGCGCGCTTCTCCGCGGACCCGGCGAGATTCTCGCCTACGTGACGCGTGTTAGTGGTGCGGCGCGCGTGCGTATCGGGGTAGTACGAGCGAGAGAGAGAGTGTTGTGGTGTGTGTGTGTGTGTGTGTATCGGTGTGGTGAGGGATCACCGCTCTGCGGGCGATGTGCGACGTATCGGCCGTATTCGCGTGTGAAGCCAGTGGTGGCCCGCGGCGCAGCCATGCCGTGTATGTGTGTGTGCATAAGAGAGAGAGAGAGAGAGAGAGAGAGCTTATTGGGCGCGGACCGGCACGCTGAGCCGTTGGCGACGTGCGCGACGACTCGTCGACTCCGCGGCGAAGCGGTGCCGCACTTGTGTGTGTGTGTGTGTGTGTGTGTGTGTGTGGAAGAGAGATTAGATTAGATTGGTTTTATTTCCTGTACATTATGTTGTACAATATAATCAGTAGTACATATGATTACTTATATCTAACTTAACAGTATGAATCTGGTTGGCTTAGTTCGAATTACGTGAGGTATAGAAGAAGAAAAAACAAAAAAAAAATGGTTTAAAAGAAATAATCTAATGATTTAATGATTTGAGAGCAGTGCAAGCTCTTCCCACGGTCGCGGGCAAAGAGGTGGAGAAATAAGAGTTTTCTGAAAACAGGGAGAGATGAGGCATTAGTTATAATAGCGGGGAGCGAGTTCCAGAGATATGTTGCACTGACATGACACGACCTGCGGAGGAAATCCTGGCGGTAGCTGGGAACAACCAGCTGCGGCCGATAGCCACCCCTACAGGGACGAGAACTGGTATTCATGATGAAATACTCAGCGAGATACGACGGGCTGCCATACCTGAGGATCTTATACACCATGCAGGCCATGAAATAGCTGCGCCGAGTAGATGTCATTAGCCAGTTTAGCTCCTCTCTGTAGGGAGAGATATGCTCACTCCTTCTCACCCCATAGACGTATCTTATGCCAGTGTTAATAAGCCGTTGGAGAACCAGGTTTCTCTCCCCAGAGAGATCGCAGTACACAGCAGAACAGTAGTCAATGATGGGGAAGAGGAGTGATTTGATGAGGTGACACCTGAGTTTCTGGTTCGTACTCCTCCGGAATTTATGTAGGCGGTACATTAGGGCATGGGATCTGGCAGTAATCGAAGCAACATGCTCCCACCATGAAAAGATAGAGTCGAGGATCACTCCCAAGCTCTTCACCGAAGACTCAAGTTTGATAGGCGAACCATTAATAACGAGTCGGGCCGATGCATCCGCGGGAAGCCGAGCAATGGAATGCTCGCTCCCGAAAACAATAGCCTCAGTTTTAGCCGCATTAAGGACAAGTTTGTTTGTCAGGGCCCATTGAGCGATCCTGGCGGCGACCTCCCCCAGCATGTCGAGCGTACGTAATAGGTCATCTAGGTGACAGTGCATATAGATTTGAAGGTCGTCAGCATATAGTAAGTAGTGCACGTCAGGTCCAAAGCATAGTGAGACATCACCGATATAGAGAGCAAACAGCAAAGGGCCCAGGACAGAGCCCTGGGGTACTCCCCTACTGAGACCGCAAAAACCAATGAATGTCCTGTCCTCACGCCTAATACACTGCTCCCTTCCCGTCAGATATAAGGCTATCCATTTTAGCGAGTCCATTGAGAAACCAAGTTTTGAGAGTTTGCGTAGCAGCGTGGAAGGGCAGACCGTGTCAAATGCCTTGCTAAAATCAAACAGGAGAAGAGCAGTCAGCATTCTCATGTCCTTGGCCCGACGGACGTCGTCAGTCAGTCTGAGTAAGGCAGTCTGTGTGCTGTGACCCCGTCTAAAGCCCGTCTGACGGCCATCCAGTAATCCTTCCGATTCAACAAAGGCACTGATTTGGTTAAAAGCTAGTCGCTCTAGAATTTTGGAGAGAAAATTGAGAAGAGCGATAGGGCGAAAATCACCAAGACAACTGGGAGAGGGGATCTTGTTAAGGGCGAGGACTACAGCTTTTTTCCAGCAGGAAGGAAAGTGTGATTGAGTGAGGGAGGAGTTGAAAACTTCCACTAGGATGGGAGCTATGACAGGGAGTGTCTTGGAGATGAAGTTCTGAGGGAGGCCATCAGTTCCCACAGACTGTGAGTGGGCCCGACCTATGGCCAACTTCACTTCGTTTACTGTGATGTTCACAAAGTGAAATTTGGGATTATAGGTCGGTTCACCTTGCAGGAGGTCAAGTGTGTCGACCAAGTTAGGGGCTGAGGGATCAGTGGCTATCCTAGCAAAGTGAGAGTTGATCTCCTCCTCATCAAATCCCCCAAGGTTGTTAGTAGATTCAGGAACC